>BCLF01000073.1:496020-519174 GCA_001602275.1 Zoysia japonica | reverse complement strand
CGATGAGGTTGCTGCCGCGCGGCGACGGGGACGGCGCTAGCACGGCTCGACGATGGCAAGCAATTCCTCTTCCATCTGTTGCTTCTCTCCTCAATCCCCATCTCCTAGACGCCCTGTACACAGCCTGAGCGGCGGCTAGAACCGTCTAGAAACCGTCCCGCTCAGCCCGCTTTGGGCGTTTTTCGCCGATTTTGACGGATTAAATGGGTCAATCGTTTAGGAGCCCGATTCGGGCCTAAACGATTCGGTCACTGGCCGTTTACCGTTTAAACGGGTTTAGACGGCAGTTTAGAACCGTTTAGGAAAACACGAGAAGCTCGTCTGTGGAGTTTAGCTGGAGCTAGGGACTTTGCACGGCTCCTTGTTGCTCTCATCTGAGATTTTTAACTAATCTGTGTGTTTAGCTGGTCGTTGTTGTTTCAGTTTCACAGGCACGACTGTTTTTTGTATGGTTTTGTGGGTTGTGGTGTTGTATTAGTACTTTCTTAATGAAATGATACGCATCTCTCATGCGTATTCAAGAAAAAAAAAAGAAAAAATATCCACACAAACTAAAAATTGCAAGAATATATTGCCGATGTGCACCCACCAAGCAAAAGCCACCTACTTGATAATGTTAACGATTATGGCCGCTTCTGCGCCCGCTCCCCGCGCCCGTGCTCGATCGCAGGACGCTTCCACTCCCCGCGCCGGCGCACCGCCATCCTCACACCTCGCGTCGTCGCTCACCCCGAGCCCGACAGCCATCGCCCCTGCTCCGTCGTTGCCAGCACCGGCTTCCCCACCCTCCCCCTTGCCGTCACCTCCGACGGGTCGTCCCAAGGAGGCACGCTGGAAGGACGCCTCCCCTGCCTCGACAGGCGGGAGCTCTTGTTCCCATGTCTCTCCAACTCCTTCGGTCTCCTTCCGAGATGTGCTGCTCGGATCGTCATCCGCTGTAGTGGTAGAGCCGCCGATCGTCGTGGCGCCTGTTCCGTCACCACCACAGCGGATTGTGCTACGCTCGGAGGTTCACGTCCCGGAGCGCTCCAAGGTTGATCCCGAGGGGTGGCAGCTGGTTGAGCGGCGCAGAGTTCGCCCTCCCCGCCTTCCTCGTCGGCCTGTCCTTGCCGAGCTCCGTGGTCGTTGCTTCAATTGTCTAGCCACAACTCACTGAGCTGCGGTCTGTCACCATTAGACCCGCTGCCTCTCCTGCTGGCATCCCGAACACCGCTCCTTCAGCTGTCCGCGTCGTCGCCCGGTCGAGAAGCCTGCCTCGCGGCCCAAGCGTGTTTCGGTTTGGCGACGCCTTTCTTCTCCAGCCCCGATGGAGGTGCAGCCCAGTAGTGCACCACCTCCGCCATCTGCGGCGTGCTTGGGCAATGATCAGGGCCCCGTCGCAAGCGTGGTCGTCGTCGGGGCCGCAAGCCACACGCGTCTGGACGTGACATGTCGTCACCTTCGCCGCCTGCTGGTGCGTCCAAAGTGGAGGTGGCGGATTCTCGAGCTATCGACGGTGCTGCTGATCCTTCCCCAAGAGCTTGGTGCATCATCGATCGTTCCGACAGCATCTCTCGGGCTGAATTCAGACTGCAGCAGGCCCTGATTGTTTCTGTGGTTGATGAAAGGCAGTCTACTTCCTCAGAGGTTTTGGCTGATGTGATTGCACTCAGGTTTGATTGTGCGGCTAGTTCGTTGCTGTTCTACCGCATTTCGTCGGAGGTTCTGCTGCTCGTGCTGCCGGACGCGTCCTTGGCGGAGCGAGTGTATAACGGCGGGCGACCCCTTCAGGCTGCTACCTTCCTCGCCCACTTCAAGCGCTGGTCCAGGCAAGCGTTCTCTGTCGGAGTGGCTTTGTCGTTCCTTGTCGACATTGAGTTGCGCAGCTTGCCGGCTCATGTCTGGGAGCTCCGTACTGCGGCCCAACTGCTGGACGATTTCTGCTGGATCATCGATGGCCATGCTGAGAACTCTTCTTGCCGAGACGTCTTTCGCGTTTCAGCTTGGTGTCTGCGCCCAGAGCTTATCCCAAGCGAGGGTGATATCCTCGTCGTCGAGCCCCCGGTAGCGGTGGAAGATTGGCCGCCGGTGAAGCGTGCTCTCTCCTATCCTATCAGGATTTCAGTTTCGGTCATTCCCCATCATCGGCCGTCTGGTGCTGGCGGTCCTTCTCCGCCCCCACCGGGTGGCGATCATGACCGAGAGCAGTCGACGTTGCCGGAGATCGCCTTCACCTCCAGGTCCTACACCACCGGCGGCCAGTGCTCCTCTAGGCGGCGCTCCTCATGTTCCTGTGCATGCGCGACTGGGCGGCGCCCCTACCAGTCGGATGCACGTGGCAAACCGGGAGCTGGCCCCAGTGGATGGTGGCGCCTTGGACTCCTCCACATGCCTTGATGATCCCCTACCACGCCTTGATGAGCGTTTGCGAAGCGCTGACCTTGGTCACTGATTCCGCTCTGGTTACCGGTGCAGAGACTGAGACGCCGCTTGTCTTCAATCCTGGTTATGTGGGAGCCGAGGCAGATTGTGTCGTGCCAGCAGACCGCGTTGTTTTGTTGCCCACGCTGGAAACGGTTCTAGTCCAGCCTCTGTTGTCTTCTGATGGGCCGGCTTTATTGGACCTTTCGCCATCTCCTCCAGAGGCCCAAGTGTTTTCTAATGATTCGCTGAAGCCCACTACCGTTGCTTCCGGCAATCTGCCAGAAGAGGCCGGGGCTTCTGATTCTATCCGTATTCAACAATTGCAACTTGGCCAGGACTTAGTCTCGGGGGAGGCTCGTTCTCGGTTTGGCCTAGTGTACTCGCGCCGGCGTTCTAAAGCGATGCACCCACCTGAGCCTGCTCCCTCGATGGATCCTTTTGTTGTTCAGTTGCCTAAGAAGATTGATTGTGTCCTCCCCTTCTCAGCCATTCCGCAGAAGCAAGCCACCAAATTAGTGTCAAGGACAGCATTGCGGCGCAGTAGAAGAGTGGCTGGAGCCGCTCCATGTTCACCGGGGCCAATCCTCAATGATGCGCAGCGACGGGTTATCAAAGTCTTGGTCTGTCGGTGAGCACTGAGAAGATTGGTAAAATAGCTCAAGATGAGTATGCACAGCTCTTCCTGCAGCCTCTCTCGGCTCACCACATTGCTGCTTTCGCGGCATTATTTGGTTGGCAGCCTGATATTGATGTGCAAGCTGGTTCTAGCGAGGTTCTGGCTGCTCTGTGCTAGGCCGTTCCTCTTTTGGTCGCTTCTGTGTGGTTTTCCGATAGATCCTACAAATATTCTTGTTTGGAACGCTCGAGGCCTTAACGAGCGTAGTCATCGCAACTCTGTTAGGGATGTCATTCTTTCGTCTAAGGCTGTTTCTCTCTGTTTTTGGTTCTGATTATGATCGTCACATAGCTCTGCCGGCCAGTGGCACTAGGGGAGGCATTCTCATTGCATGGAAATCGTCGGTTTGTCAGGTGATCAGCTCCCGAGTGGACTCCTCTGCTTCAGTCCTTATAGCTGAACAGGAAGGCCGTAATTGGTGGTTCCGGGTGTGTGTGGGCCCCAACAAGATAAGGAGAAGGTAGCCTTTCTTAATGAGCTGAAGGACATTCGCTCTCTCTGTTCTAGGCCTTGGCTGGTCAGTGGGGACTTCAACTTGATTTATCAAGCCGAAGACAAAAACAACCTCAATCTGAACCGTGCGATGATGGGCAGATTCCGTCATTTTCTGGATGACGCTCAGCTGAAGGAAATTCCTCTTCTTGGCCGCAAGTACACCTGGTCTAATGAGAGAACATCTCCTACACTTGTTCGTTTAGACCGTGCCTTTTGTTGTGCTGACTGGGATGAGGTCTTTCCCAATGCTCTGCTGCAAAGCGCGGCATCAATTATATCTGACCACTATCCCCTTATACTTGGTTTGAAAACTAACACTAGTGGGAAGAGGAGATTCCACTTTGAGAACTTTTGGCCTAAGTTGCCCGGTTTCTTTGAAGCCGTGAAACTAATTTGGGAAGCTTCTGTTGTTTCTAATTGCCCAGTGGAGCACTTGTTTTCCAAACTCAAGCGGCTCTCCCGAGGCTTGCAAAGCTGGAGTCAGAGGAAGACAAGTAATATTAAGGTGCAGCTTAATATGGCTAAGGAAGTTCTTCATCGGCTGGAGATTGCTCGCGATTTGAGAACTCTGTCCCTAGAGGAGGATTGGCTGCGGAAAAAACTAAAGCATCTTTGTTTGAGACTAGCCTCTCTTGAGCGTACTATTGCAAGGTCTCGGTCCCGGATTCTTTATCTTAAGGAGGGTGATGCTAACACCAGGTTTTTTCACCAACATGCAAGGTTTCGAAAGAAGAATTTCATAGCCAAGTTGTAGGTTGATGACCAGATTGTCACTGAACAGCAGAAAAAGGAGCAAGCCGTTTTTCAGTTCTATTATAATCTTCTTGGGACGGCTATGGAAAGGGAACACTCCCTTGACTTACCAGCTTTTCATCACCTCCATCAAGATCTTAGTGTGCTGAATACCCCTTTTACAGAGGAGGAAGTTTGGTTGACCATCAAGAGCATGCCGCAAGAAAAAGCGCCAGGACCGGATGGCTTTACTGGATGTTTTTATAAAACATGATGGGAGATAATCAAGGAGGACGTGTTGTCAGCCCTAGCAGCAGTCCAGCGAGGCCATGTCTACAAGTTTCGGCTGCTCAATATTTCTTTCATCACCCTCCTCCCGAAGAAAAAGGATGTGCTAGTAAAGGACTATCGTCCCATTAGTCTCATACACAGCTTCGCCAAGTTGGTTACCAAGATTATAGCTAACCGGTTAGCACCTTTGCTGCCGGGAATGGTTAGTATTAATCAGAGTGCGTTCATCAAAGGAAGGAAGATTCATGATAACTTCCTTTTGGTCCAGCAGATTGCCAAGAGTTTGCATAGCCAGAAGGAACCTCACATTCTTATGAAGTTGGATATTTTCAAGGCTTTTGACTCAGTTTCTTGGCCCTTTCTTCTTGAAGTTTTGCAAAATTTTGGCTTTGGGAGACAATGGTGTAACCTTATAAGTCTGTTGCTCTCCACTTCCTCTACTCAGGTGCTAGTTAATGGCAACCGGGCATCTCGGGATGGTCACCTTCAGGCGCTGGCTGTTCGTCAAACAAGACAGCGCATTTCCTTTTATGCCGATGACGTTGTTTTCTTCTTGAGGCTATCAGCTAGGGATCTGTCGATTATTCAACAGTTGCTGCAGGTGTTTGGGCACTCTTCTGGCCTTAAAACCAATATTGCGAACAGCTCTGTAACTCCAATTCATTACTTGGAGGACGATCTTGCATTAGTCACCGAGCTGCTGCCTTGTGCGATTGTGAACTTCCCTTGCAGTTACCTAGGACTTCCGCTTTCAGTTCAAAAGCCGACTAAAGCTGATAGCCAACCTCTGCTAGATAAGGTTGCTGATCACCTACCAAGCTAGAAAGCTGCACTTATGAACCGAGCGGGTAGGCTGATCACTGTGAAATCAGTGCTCACAGCTGTCCCCATCTATCTCATGACAGTCCTAGACCTGCCTAAATGGGCTATCAAGGCTATTGACAAGAGAAAAGGTTTTCTTTGGAAAGGTAGTGAATCAGCTAATGACGGCAGTTGTTTAGTCTCTTGGAACAAAGTTCAAAGACCGTTACAGTATGGGGGACTTGGCATTCACAACCTAGAAGTGTTGGGTTGGTCCCTTCGCTTGAGATGGCTATGGTTGGAAAAAACGAATGCACCCCGACCTTGGAAAGGCTTCTGCATTGATATTCCGCACAATGCACAGGCCATGTTCAATGTGGCTGTTCGTTCTGTAGTGGGCAATGGTCAATCAACCAAGTTTTGGACTGACCGGTGGTTAGATGGCAAAACCATTTCAGAGCTTGCACCACATCTCTTTGATAGTGTCCCTAAGAGGGCGGCCAAGCAGCGGACAGTGGAGCAGGCCCTCTCAAACAGAACCTAGGTTTTGGATATTAAAGGAGCTCACGGTACAGATTTTAGTGGAGTATATCCTGATTTGAGGCTTAACTGATGGTATCCAGATACAGCCAGAATCTGAGGATAGGCACATCTGGAAGTTGTCGAAAAATGGTTCCTATTCCAGCAAGTCGGCATATAATGCCTTTTTCTTGGGGGCAATCAGATTCGCACCTTGGAAGCGTATTTGGAAATCTTGGGCCCCTTTACGCTGTAAGTTCTTCATATGGCTGGCCACTAATAATCGGTGCTGGACAGCCGATCGTCTTGCGAAGAGAAATATGCCACATCCTACAGCTTGCCTCTTTTGTGACCAGGAAGAAGAATCCATACACCATGTGAAATCTTGTGTTTTTTCAAGACAAATTTGGACAGAAGTTTTACAACGCCTTGGAGTCATGTCTTCTGTTCCATAGCTTGCAGACCGTCATTTTTCAAGCTGGTGGAGTGCCGCTCGGTATTTTTTTCTGAAAGAATGTAGAAGGGGTTTTAACACGCTGGTTATTCTGGTAGCTTGGGAATTCTGGAAGCACCAGAACGACAGTGTGTTCAATGGAGTTCAACCAAATGTTTCAGTAGTGCTGTAGAAGGTCGCGCTAGAAGCTGATCTGTGTGGAAAGGCAGGGGCAGCACGACTGCAGGATCTGATCTCCCGAGCGTTGCCTCCCTAGGGTTAGTGTCTTGAGTGGTTTTTTGTTTCTAGAGGTGGCGCATCTGGTCATCCCAGATGTTATTTTAGTTGTAGCTCTTTTGTGTGTGTTTGTGCTCTGTGGGGTGGGGGTCTTTTACCCCGCTTTTCATTGTATTTGGACTTTTCTTCTCTTCTTAATGAAATGATGCGTAGATCTCCTACGCATTCAAGAAAAAAAAAAGCAGAAGCCACCTCACGTGCAATGTGGAGCTGCGGCAGCATACCGGACTGGAGTAGATTTTTGTCATTTTTCTAAACTAAAGAGTTTTGGAGGCTAACCTCATTGTTTCTATTTTACACCCCTAGCCGCGGTACCATGAGTTGCCGTCATCCCTTTTGTCCCCCTTTGCACCGCTCCACCGACCTGCTAGCCGAACTGATATTGTCCCTCTTCACCATTGGTGCCAAGTGGTGGAGGTGACCACCGCGGTAAGGATGTGCCATTAATCCCGTCGTGCATTGAGCAGTAGAAGAGGATCTTTCGTAGAAAATCATGGCCATGGCCAAGATCTTCTCACTGATGTTTAACCTTCTTCAGTCAGTCTCGAAAGTTGACAAACTTCGGTGGATACCTAGTCATCGTCTCAACTACCTTCAATTTCTCTCATCGTTTCTCCTTGCAAATCTTCTAGATTTGTCAGAAGGGTGGTCGCCATAGAGTAGGGAGACGTCAGCCTACCAATGACTACACGGAATGTAAGCCAAATACTCCCCAACACAGCCATCATGGTGGACTCGTGACCCCGACACCATCTGCTCCTTTTCCCCACGAATGGGGATTCGATCGAGCCTTATGTTTGTGCTCCCCACGTGTGTTTCCCATGCTGCCATGGGTGCTGCCGCGGAGCTCCATCTCTGGTAAGACAAAACAGACCAATACGCTGTCCAAAAGGTTTCCCTAAACCCTTATTCTCTCCTACACTGGTGGGATTTGATGTTTGGGCAAGACTCGGTTGGTGCCTCCTTGTTTCACGTCACTGATCGGGCTTGAGCCATGGAGCTTCGCCGTTGCTTACTGGTTATGGGGACTAGCACCGCGGGATCATGCGCGGTGAGGTGAGTAGGGCTCAATTGGATCTCCTCTAGGGTCTTGGTTTGCGCACTCTCGAACACCATAGAGATCGGGATGAATCCGGTCAGGCGGGCCCATGCGGCAATGGGAGAGGGACGGGCCGAGAGTACTCCTGGACTTAGTCCTTATAAGCCAACTCCCCATCCTCTCTCCTCCAGAAAGGCCCCACACGCCATCCTGAAGCATGACACGGAGTATGGCCCATAAAAAAAGTTCACCGAGAAAATACTCTCATGCTACCCCTTATGACATTTAGGACTCACCTGCTAGCCTATGTTTTTAAGGTGTAGCCAAGTCGGATAGGCACCTTGCGTTCTTATCAAATATAGCGTGAAGCAAGGAGAAGAAAGGAGGGGAGGCTGGGGAACGGTCAGCCAGGCCAAAAAAAATTATCGCCATGGCCATCCCTATCGACTTTCATGCAGATACCATCAATCTAGAAGGAGAGGAAGGGGTGGCAACTGCTGTGGGAGAGCTAAAGAAGGAATGACGGCTACAGGCAAGGGATAGGGAGAAACGGTGGCAACTCTAGGAACGAGTGCCAGCGGAGCTCATGGCTCAATATGTTTAGGCAAGGAGAAGAAGATTATGGAGGTAGGTTATGAAGGCAGCTCTAGTCTCTTCCCTTCTTTCCTTTTCTCTTCTTTTCATTTTTTATTTTCGTTTTATTTTCCTCTTGTCCGCCTCTATTTTCTTGTTTATTAGGCCGGTATAGCGTTGTCATGCCTCGCCTTAAGATCGCCTAGGCATTTGGAAGGGTGCAAAGCGCCGCAACTAGCCTCATGACCTAAGAAAAATTGCTGCCAGCCACTATGTAATATTATCTTGTATTCCTTCCTTTTTCAGAAATTCCTTTTTATTTTGCATTATCTTCAAAAATTCATAGTAATTCCGTTTCAATTCTGAAAAATACAATCTTCTCTATTGCTTTTTGCGATGGTAACATTCAAGTTCTAAGAATCAAAAGTTTTGGTCTTCCAATTCAAATTCAATTCGTTGTTTAATCATGTCTAACCTATTTCTCATGCAATTTGTATATTTTTTTACATAATTGCAATTTGTATACTAGACAATGCAGTTGTTGAGGACTCTATGTACGATCTGCACGACGACCAAGACTCTGATTGGGAACCCGAGCTTCTAGGCAAACCGTGTTTTCTTGATTACTCTTGTACCTAACTTGCATGTTTTGTTTGCAGCCTAATTTGCATGCCAATAATTTAAGAGTGCTTGCAACATTCCGAAGCCCTTGCATGATTGTCTTTCAACATATGGTTCCTAGGATTGCTTTATTACCATAGATTATGCTTAGCATTTCTTAGGGATAGTTTAGTTTGCCACCACAACTTGCTACACATATTTGCCAAACTTTGCCAAAAAGTGTGGTGAGCAATTTGTTTACCACACTTATGGTAAAATGTGGCAAGGATATGTGTCAATGACAAGTGGGGTTGAAATGTGGCAAGCTATGCAAAAAAACAAATAGTTGCAAAAGAAATTGTGGCATGTCAAATATTTGGTGTGGCAATGTTTGGCATTGAACCAAACACTTCATTAGTTGCACAATTTCAATCACATCATGAACACTAAAAATATTTTTTTGTTAAATAATCTGAAATATGATTCAGAAGTGTGTAATAGAAAAATAAATATACATAACTATTTCGCAGGGGCAGGCATAGCAGACTTAGGTCTTAGGGACCTTTTGGAAGTCCCTATAGGAGTGCTTCTTGTGAACCCAACAAGGAAGATTTGGGCTACAGCGCCCCCCCCCCCCCTGTGAGATTTTGGACTTTGTTGGTGGAGGAGGAGGAAATTGCCTGTGCCGAGATCGAGTCATTGAGCTTTATATCTCCAGTGCATTTCATACACGCCATGCGAACTTGTATAGGCGGGGCTGGATCTTGAGGCTTGTCGAGGACTGGTTGTCTAAAGGTGGATTGGTGATGTTAGTGCTAGTGTGGTAGCTAGAGTCGCAACTCGGCCACATGAAGAGACACCCACTCTGCCACATGAAGAGACACCCACCTGGCCAATGGTATGCTCATCACAACTCAAGGACCCGTTGTGTAGTCAGTTTTAGAACCCTGGACCTAGAGGGCAGGAGATGTCTATCAAAGTTTGTGGATGGATCCTGTGTGTACACTAGGGCTATGATGGTTGTCCCTAGTGATGAAATCATGCGGATCTTTGATCTACCAAGTGACTGCATTCAAATACCCCCGTAGCTTCCACCTTTTCATGCTTATTGGAAGACATGGTGGAGTACATGTGTATAAACTCTAGAGTTACCATCTATACACATAGCCGTGTCCACGTTGATGGACAACGCCTTAGAGCATTTCTTTATGATTAGTGTTGTTTTTCACCCTCTTCCCTCTGATTTGAAAAGTTTAGACACTGGCCTAGAGTTGTGGCCGGTTGTGGATAACTGGATATTACACAAGATAAAAATGAACCCTCATACAAAACGTGAAAAATCCCTGCGGTAGTACGCAATACGCAAGTGCTCATGACTTTTCACATCTATCTTTTTTAGAGGAGGAGCCAGATTTTCAACTACATGCATAACGTTATTCTGAAAAAAAAAACTACATGCATAACATTTATGAGGACTAAGGTTCGCCCTACATTCAAGTCGAATGTGGATGGGTTTTCGCTGCTAGGTGTCAACTTGGATGCTCATGAGATGTTTCTCGGTTAGCATACCAATTCTTCATGTTTTGGACAAAAAGGCACTTAATAATATGGTTTAATGATAATTCTCTCTTGTCAACTATTTCTGTTGTACACACCAACCTCCTAAGATTGCAATGAGGTACAAATCTTTTATTATCGAAAAATCAAAAAAATAAGTCCGTCACAGGGCAAATAACAAAACAAGAGTTAGGTTCATTTGTATAACGATATTATAGCCGGAATGAGATAAGCTCAACACCACAAATATGTACTAGGATTCCTTTGATAAAAGCTTCACAAAAACATTTTAGGATTTGGTACAATGACAAGTAGAAATAGAAATTTCGACAACTATACATTCAGGCTTACCTGATCTAGCTTAATTGACATGTAGGTTTTGAACTGCCGAACCCCGCGTTGGATTGAGGTTGGATCCATTCTTTGGACTTTCTTGAAGGCATATTTGCGACCTTTACACAGCATACATGTTCAAGTTAAACTTCATATCAGAATAAACTCTACTACTTCAAAAAACAAGAGGACGAGCCTAACTGACAGGTGTTATTCATGAAGGACGTACTTATGAGAATTTAACCTAAATATTGGTCCATGATATAACTAGGTATGAGATAAACTAGATTATAATGTGACTTATGCCGACAAAGGACAATATTCAATTTTACAAACCTGCCAGCGGTGATGTGCAGCAAACTAATTGTTAGTTGTCTGTAATAACCTTATATGACAAAATGTTTACCTGTGTTGCAATCTGCTAACATGTACCTCTGCAAGCGCATACTGAAAGGGTCACATAAATGTGTCTCTTGTTTCCACAGAATGGCAAGCATGCTAAGATTGCTGACAAAAAACTATTTAGGCCACTGCTATTTCATCACGCAGCGACATCTTAGCATGCCTAGGAATGCTCTATCTTAGTCAAATGGCGTGCAGGCGAAGCGCCAGGCACAGGGCGCAAAGTAGTACGGAGCGAGGATATGAGGCAGGTACTCACATAGGAAGGCGACGCGCTGGTTTTGCGGCTCGATCTCATCGGCAGCGCGGATGAAGGGCATGACCTCGGGCGCGACGGCGCCGGGCACCGGCTGCCCAGTCTCTGCCCCCACACCCGCCAGCAGCCTCCGCGACGCCAGCGTCCTCGCCAGCGCGTCTCGCCTCTGGCTTGCCGCCGCGGCGGCCACGGACGACGTCGATGCCCCCGCCGTCTCCATCTCTGGAACGCGAAAGCGATGATGATGACGTCGACCACGACGACTTGTGATGGAAGCGAGGCCGCCACCCCCGGCGACGGTTTATAACCCATCGGAGATTCGGCGGGGCGTGGGGTGAGGTTGCGGGGGCGGCGGGAAATGCAGTATTCGGATTCCAGAAACCGTTGAGGAAGCAAGGAATGCCTGCTCTGCTCTGCTCGCCGCGTCGGGGGAAAAAGAACAAGTGGATCAGGGGCGGCCCCACACTTGGCTTTCTCCGCTCCGTCCTCGCGTCACTGCGGAAAGCAGGAAAAGCCTGGCGGCGCACCACCGCCGAAGCCCCGGTGCGGCGGTGCGGTGTGCCTGCATCTGCTCTCTTTTTTCTTTTCTCGGTTTTTTGTTGGGCTTAATCATCAGTCTGGCCCAGCAACAAGTGCCCAAAAGAAACTTTTGTTGCTTAAATAATATAGTTCCGGCCCCCATTCTTAAATCTAGTGTCAGAAAGGTATGGATTTAGCTCTAATCTTCCTTTAGCCAAACATCACACGGACATCTATTAAAAAAAACATGACACGGACGTATGGACTCGTATACACAAATCACTGCATACGCATAATACAAGATACAATATCTTCGCTAAAAAGATAGCGCAGCATTTTGCCGCGTCTAATGACCCTCGTTGCGAGCAAATTTCTCCTAATGATCCTCAGTGCGAGCAAATTTCTAATGATCACTGTGACATTGCCGTTTCTGATGACCCTCGTAGCTGAGCTCAGGCCTCTACATACTCCTCTTAAATCCAATTTCTGACATTGGAGAACTGCCTGTGACAGGACTTAGCTAGTGGCGTAGCGTGTAGACCGGAAACAGGTGCCTTCGTTAGATAACTTGTGTTACAAATCGTAAACAAATGTCAGTATCATTTATTCACAACATAATAACTGCAGATGCCTCTTCTTGAAAAAAAAAAGCCTAGCTAATTGCCTGAGCATCTCTGAAATGATTAGACGCTCTCACGCTATGATATCTGAATCAATTTGCTCGAGATTCAGAAATACTCCCGCCGGTTTAAATTATTGACACCGTTGACGTGTAAAATCAAGTTTGGTCATTCATCTTATTTAAAAAATTTGTTCTAATATGTAAAATTATTAGTCGTGATTTTAAATTCCACTAATAATAAAATTTTATACATTTGAACAATTTTTTTAATAAAACGAATGGTCAAAGTTAATGTTAAAAGTCAACGGTGTTAATATTTTAAAATCGGAGGGAGTATTTTCTTCGGTGCTGACGAGTAGTTTGGAGTTTTTTGGCTGCAATAGGAAAAAGGGAAGGATTTGATGTATAGGAAGCAACTTCCAAATGGGCTCAAGGACCCTGCAATGCAAAAAATATAGACATCAAATTATGCAACTAAATGTTCACTCAGTTGCCATAAAACATTTTCATTTTTCATTCTGTAAGCAAAATTTTTGAATGAACAACTTCTCACTATCGCTGCTGGTATCCATGTATCAAAGACCAGGTACAACTACCACCGGATCTATGGAAAACAAAAGACATTTTAATATTTCAAGCAATATAACAAGAAAAATAGTACAAGCTGAGGACAAGAACCACAGTAATTTGAATCGAGCAATGATGGGTCGTTTTAGGAGATTTCTAAATGATTGTGATTTGAAGGAGCTGCCTCTTTTGGGTCGTAAGTATACTTGGTCAAATGAACGCCTCTCTCCAACTTTGGTTCGTTTGGATCGGATTTTCTGCTCGCTGGATTGGGAGGATATCTTTCCAAACTCTATTCTTCAGAGTGTTGTTCCGGTTGTGTCTGATCATTGCCCTTGTTACTTGATCTCAAGGTGAATCCACAAAGAAAGCGTCGCTTTCATTTCGAATTTTTTTGGCCGAAGCTCTCTGGCTTTTAAGACGCTGTTCAGCAAAATTGGGAAGCTTCAGTCACTTTGGTTTGTCCATTGCAGATTGTTTTTCTCAAACTGCAGCGCCTTACTCGAGGTCTCCAAAGCTGGAGTCAGCGCTGTGTGGGCAACATCAAATTGCAACTAGCAATGGCAAAAGAAGTGTTACATCGTTTGGAAGTTTCCCAGGACAGCCGACAGCTCTCCGTTCCTGAGGTTTGTCTTCTTAGGAAACTTAAATTGCACTGTCTCGGCTTGGCTTCTCTAGAGCGGACAATTGCGCGTATGAGGTCTAGGGTGCTCTATTTGCGGGAAGGGGATGTGAATACTGCTTTCTTTCATCAGCAAGCAAGATATAGGAGGAAGAGGAATTTTGTGGCAAAGCTTAAAGTTGGTGATCAGATCATTACTATTCAAGAAGAGAAACAAAGTGTGGTAGATGATTTCTATGATAATCTTCTTCGTACAGCAGGGCAACGGGAAATTTCTTTGGATCTTGCTACTTTTCACACACAGCGACAAGAGCTCCAAGATCTTGATTATGGCTTCTCTGAGGATGAGGTTTGGGCAACAATTCGGGACATGCCGCTATCACCTGGTCCTAATGGTTTCATTGGGCGTTTTTACAAGATCTGCTGGCCAACCATTAAAGGGGATGTCATGAAGGCTTTGCACACGTTACATCAGGGTCATGTTACCAAGTTGAAGCTGCTGAATTCTGCCTTAGTCACTTTGCTACCCAAGAGAGTGGAAGTAAAGGATTACTGTCCGATTAGTTTGATACACAGTTTTGCGAAGTTGCTAACTAAGATACTTGTAAATCAGTTAGCTCCCAAGTTGGGTGGTTTAGTGTCTCCTAATCAAAGTGCTCTTGTGCAGAAGAGGTGTATTCATGACAACTTTCTTCTGGTCCAGCAGACGGCCAGAAGCATACATAGAAAAAAGGTGCCTCATATTCTTCTGAAGGTGGACATTTCTAAATCCTTTAACACAGTGTCTTGGCCCTTTTCGCTGGAAGTGCTACAACATCTGGGTTTCAGTCACAAATAGGGCAATTTACTTTGTGCACTTTGGAGGACAGCCTCAACCCAAGTTTTACTCAATGGGATTCCTGGGAAAGTAATCTCTCATCAACGTGACCTTCGGCAAGGTGATCCGCTCTCTTCGATGTTGTTTATTTTGGCTATGGATGTCTTGAATTCTCTTGTGGGTCAGGCCGATACAGAAAACTTTCTTCAACCTCTAGCGGATCACCGGATCAAACATCGCATCTCTCTATACGCAGATGATGTGGTCTTGTTTCTACGGCCTTTGACATCGAATTTAGATCTCACAATGCAACTGCTCAAGGTTTTTGGGGATGCTTCGGGGCTGCAAACTTATGTGTATAAATGCTCAGTGACTCCTATATAGTGTTCGGAGGAAGATCTAGCTTTGATTTCTAGCCATCTGCTCTGTGGCATCAAGGAGTTCCCTTGCACTTATTTAGGACTTCCGCTCTTGCCTTCCAAGGTCTTGCCTTTGATTGATAAAATTGTAGATTATTTACCGGGTTGGAAGGCCTCCTTGATGAATAGAGCCGGGAGACTTACCATGGTCAAGGCAGTTCTCACTGCATCTCCTATCTATCACATGATTGTGCTTGACCTCCCCATATCACATGATTGTGCTTGACCTCCCCAAGTGGGCCATCAAGGCCATTGACAAGATTTGGAGAGGGTTTCTTTGGAAAGGTCAAGAAAAGGCGAATGGTGATAATTGTCTTGTATCTTAGCAGCGAGTGCAGCGCCCGCTTCGCTATGGAGGTCTTGGTGTGCACAACTTGGAGTTGCTGGGTTGGGTATTGCGAATCCATTGGTTGTGGCTAGAGAAAATGGATGTTAACCGGCCTTGGTCAGGTCTAGATGTCCAAGTGCCAAAGTGTGAACATGCTTTATTCAAAATGGCGGTGCGCTTTGAGATTGGCAATGGAGAATCTACAATTTTCTAGCTGGATAGGTGGCTGAATGGCAACACTATTGAAGAGATAGCTCCTACTTTGTTTTTGCTGATTCCAGAAAAATTTAAAAGAAAGAAGACGGTGGCACATGCCCTTACTAACAAAAGTTGGATTTCAGACATCAAAGGAATCCTTTCACTGCAAGCTGTATTTGCAGATTTGGCACGTGGTTCATGGAATTGTGCTGCAAGTTGATGTTGAAGACCGCCATATTTGGAAGCTTTCAAGCTCGGGGTTTACTCTAGTAAGTCGGCTTATGAGGCGTTCTTCACCGGGGCTGTCAGGTTTACTCCTTGGAGAAGAATTTGGAAGTCTTGGGCACCATTGCGGTGTAAGTTTTTTCTTTGGCACGCAAAGCTAAATAGGTGCTGGATACTTGAACGCCTGGAAAAAGAGGGCTAGATCATCCTGCTGCTTGTTTATTTTGTGACCAAGAGGATGAAACCATCAACCACATTCTTGCCTCTTGTGTCTTCTCTAAGAAGTTTTGTGTTCTGGTCTTAATAGGGTCGGCCTGTCAGCTTTTGTTCCTCCAATACACTCGACCAATTTTTCAGGGTGGTGGTCAAGGGCGCTCAAGTCTATATCGAAGGAATTGAAGAAAGGATTTAATTCTTTGGTGACTCTGGTAGCTTGGGAGTTATGGAAACATAGATTGAATTGTGTTTTCAATGGGTCAGCACGTAGCGTTTCTAATTTGACTTGGAGTATCTCTGAAGAAGCCCATGTGTGGTGTCTAGCGGGAGCCACAGGTCTCACAGACCTGCTGGCTCGCTCATTCATTGTGTAGTAGCTGTGGTGTGTGTTATGTTTGTTCTGCCCTGGGAGAGGACTTCTCCTTCTCCTTTTAATGAAATGACACGCAGTTCTCCTGCGCTATTCGAGAAAAAAATAGTACATAGGTCAAAACTCAAAAGTTCATCGGGGACAATGGAAGTAACAGCTATCATGGATTGGTCATTTTATAAGTATCTCATTTCTGTGATACAGTTGTTGCCTGGCCATGTTTAAAAGGTTTGGAAGCTCATGGTCAACTACAAGGGAAACATTTAGTATTCCATAAAAACTTTTCTGATTATTCACAATACTACTGAGTCTCCAAGACATATTTTATTAATCAGCCAGTGATTTGATTAGTTCATCTTTGTTGGAATATCTTGGCCATTCATATACTAACTGTAACTGGCACCAAACAGTATACAGGCATTGCCACAACAATCTCATAAAAAAGTACTAAGACACATAGCAATGGATAGCAACAATTTAGTCGTAGCTAACTGGGAGACAATTCTTGTCAGACCCTGAAGACCTTACTGGTTCGTAAGAAAAGTCAGTGACTAAACATCTAAGTCATGAAATACTTACACATGGATTTCACTTGAGATAAATGGGGCTATCTATCTGAAAATTAATAGTGATTTAACTTCACTTATGAGGCTATCTTTCAGAAAAACAGCACTGATATACTGAGGCTGTGGTGAAGTTCTGCGAAATGCAACTTGGTCAATAGATATTGATAGTAGAAAAGCAACACCATTAATTCCTTCAGACAACATAAACGGATAGAGGCTAGTAATGGCACTCCTCACCCGCTCCGCCTCCCGCTCCCTCCCCAACCTCCTCGCCGCCATACCTCGTCGTGCCTTCCCATGGTGTTCTCAGGGCCTCCTCGTCGCCATGGTGACCTTCTCAAGCCATGGCTCTCTTCTGGAGTTGCAGCACAATCCTCAGCTTGCTCAATTGGTTCGCGACTGGAACTTCCAACCGGGTAAAGACTTTCAAGCCCATGTCCTCAACAAGCTCAGGTGCTCAGTTCATCACCCCTCATCCAATCCCTCTGGTGGTTTTCTCTTGCTTGCGGTCTTTCGCCGCTTCATCTTCCGCTTGGATGAAGATTCTGTCGCTCTTGCTCTGCATGCTTGTCAGGGGGGTACCCCGTCGGGGTTTCATGTTTCTTCTCAGCAAGATCGTCATTTTGGTTTCATGGTTGCCAACAAACATGTGAGTTTATTGGTTGCTGGGCTTAAAAGAATCATCACCCCTCACTTTGACGTCTACTTTCATCTTTGGAGAGAAGGTGGAGCCGATTGGCTCAAAGAATCTCAGCCATTGGGAACAAGAAGAAGATGATCAATGGACCTGGTGTCCTCTCGAAAGAGACATTCAGAGTCCCGTCATCGGGTGTCTTTCAGAGTTCCGATCGTGCTAGACTCTTCTGTCAAGCCTTCATCGCCAAACTTCACTCCTCGGTTCATCAAACTTGGAGACTTTTCAGTGCCGCTTGATCTTGACCCTAATGCTAAGTGCTTTGGTTCATGATCTGATAGATTTTCAAATTTCAAATCTCCTTCTTTGGAAGTAGGCTCGTCACAAAGTCAGCCTAGTGTTCAGACTTGTCAACCTCAATCGATCTTGAAACAGTCTGACCGTTCTAATCTACCTTGCTACCGTCGCCTCGCTGTGGGACATCTTTGTCAGAGATTGTAAGGGTCAAATTTGGTGCTGGTTCTGCTTCAACTATGGGCATAAGAGATCTCTTTGTATTAAATAGAAATCTTCCTTGAAAAGACGCTGGAGGCCTCGTGTTGAAGCTAGCGGCTCACACCATCATCACGCACCGAAGGCAGATGGGACTAAAGACTGTGACTCATTTACTTCGCACGTCTCAGCCGCCCACACGACTGCCTTGGAAACCACTCTGGCTTCCTCTTCGACCGGTGCACCCTCTCCGCTCCCATTGGAAACTGCTACACCACCACAACCCAATGGTTCATCTCCTCCACAGAGCAGCATTGTGCTCGTCACCCATTCTTCATTGTCCTCCACTCTCGCCCTCTTGCAACTCCCAGAGCCTGACATGGCGAACTTCGCCATTGACCCCACGCCCTTTGTTCCCAACTTGATGATCTTGGAAGATGGCGGCCCTCCCCGTCGTGCTCAAAGGGAGGTGCACATTTCGGGGCCGGTCCACAAGCAACACGAAGAGTTTGCGGTTGCAGGCACCGACATAGAGCTCACCCATGCTCAGAAGGTTGAGATGATTCTAGCGATCAGAGATTACGTGGAGCTGGAAGCAAGGAAGGATGTGATCACAGCTTCTCCTCATCCGCATGGTATTGGGCTTTTTCAATTCAGTGATGTTGTCAAAGGGATACCTTCGTGGTTTCGGGCCCTCACTTTATAGATCAGTTGCAGTTTTCCGTCCCACTCAATAGCCGTAGGGTAGTTTACTATAGAAAGTCTTGGATCATGTTGTTAGCCTATCCCTTGGACCTTAAAGAGATAGCCTTCATCAAGCAAGTATGTGCCCCCTTCGCACAAGTAATACAATGGCATTCCACAGATCGTAGCCTTGCCCGTCTGCTTCTCAAAGTCCTAATTGAAGATACTCTGGAGGTTCCACGATCACTGGTTATCAAAGCGGGTAGAGAACTGGATGGGGAGGGTTGTTCTTGAACAGTCCCTGTTTACATCTTTAACTCAAAAATCTTTGGTGCGGCCCCTGCAGATGAAGACAACCCTCCTCCGCATAATGGCAATCCTCACCCTTTTCAGGGTCCCATTGTGCGGGGTGAAGCTGCTTTTATTGAACAGCTGGCTGATCAGGTCTTTCAGAATCCTCCACCTCATCATCTGGAGGGATGGCAGGAGCATCTTCCAGAGCAGGCGCAAGCTTCAAATGCAAGCTCGGTTGTTCAAGGACTCCGGATGGATAGGTAGGCTTTCGCCCTAGCTTCTGGTCCCCAGAGGAAAGTTAGCCTCTGCTTGGCTCATTCTCAGCACTCCAGTCTCCACCTGGACCAACAAGCTCTTGTTCAGAAATCAGTTCTCTTGGATAACTTGACTGCTAGCATCCAGAAGTTACTTCTCTCTAGTGCCATCAATTTTCAGTTGCAAACAGTTGACATAAATGGTCAGGCTTATCTGTATATTTCCATCTTCGGGCCCTCCTCAGATTTACTTTCTTGCCTGCCTTCAGAAGTTGTTCAGTGGCAGCACAAAGACTCTAAGTCTTTCCAGCCTTTGGTGGTCACCGAGCCTATTGTCACTATCAACAATCAAGGTTTACCAAAGGAACAGATATCCCTAAACCCAGAAATGTCTCCCCTGCAACCAGTGTGCCTATTTTTATTGATGTTTAGGGAGATCCTCTTTCGAATATGTATCATAACAGCAAAAGTGTTGCCACTCCTATCTCTACTCACAATCTCAGGAGGAGCAAAAGGGGAGAGACCAACCATGACGGCTTTAGGCCTCAATCACAGCCTACCAGCAGAGGCCCCTTTGCCAGAACCAGAGCTCAAACCAAAAGGTCCAGGCAGCAGGACAAGGAGGGTAAGTTTGTATTGCCCAATCTGATTTCTGATACTACCTTTCCAGGGCTTAAAGATCTAGAAAATGCAAACTCCAACTCTTTTCCTGAAATTCCTACCATTGAGTTGCAGAGAGTGGCAACCCAGATGTGTTGTATACCTCCATCGGCAATGACTGCAGAGCTGCTGCTGGAGTCTGTCTCGGGCAGGGATGCAGCAAGTAGCCAGGCTCTCCCCCTAGTTATTTTTAATGGATCACAACAGTAGTAGTGAGCTTTTGTTACCAGCAGATGTTGGCTGGATCTGGATTTGATTGATGTATAAGTTTATTTCGTGTGCTTGCTGGGTCCCTAAGACACTTATGTTAACTTTGTCTGGCTGTCAGAACTGCTACAATGATGATGTGAACAGTACTGCTGGTTGTCGGAATTGCTACAGTTGTGCAGTGACCAGTGCTTGGACCCTCTGTTCTTTGCTTTTTTTCTCCCATTTTCGGTTTCCTGCCATGGGTGGATTCTCTTGTCCGAGATCTTGGATTTGGGGCCTCTTTGTTATTTCCCTATGGGTTTCCAATGGATTTACACCGTAATTAGAATATTTTGAACTGGAATATCAGAGGCATCAACTCTGATAAAAAATGTGATGCTCTGTGCAATAAGATTAAAGAAAGTGCTTGTTCAGTCTATTGCATCCAAGAAACAAAAAGGGAGACGTTTGATATGGCGTTTGTCTAGAGCATTGCCCCTAAGTGTGTCAAAAAATTTGCTTTTTCTCCTTCTGTGGGTAACTCAGGTGGCATTCTTGTGGGTTGGAATGACTATCTTTTTCGGTCAGTTGGTTCACTGCCTTCGTTTTGCGGTCACAGTCAAATTCACCTCAACTCAAAATGGAGATTCTTGGTTTCTCTCTTGTATTTATGGTCCCTGCAATGGTCAGGAGAGATAAGAGTGTGGCTTGGCTTAATGATCTGGTTATTCCAGATGATGAAACCTGGATGCTTATTGAGGACTTTAACTTCTATAGATCCCTGGATAATAGGAACAGAAGCGGTGACAATTGAAATGATATCATGATTTTTAATGAGCTGATTAGTCATCTAGGGCTTCAAGAGATTCCGCTCAAAGGTCGTAAATTCTCGTGGAGTAACATGCAGCAAAATCCCCTTCTTCAGCAGTTAGATTGGTGCTTTACATCCGCAGTCTGGATCTCCCACTATCCGAATACTTAGCTTATTCCTCTCTCAAGGCCAACCTCAGATCATGTCCCTTGTGTGGCTCAAATTGGTACCCAGATTCTTAAAGCTCAAGTGTTCAGGTTTGAAAATTTTTGAATGGAGCACCCTAAATTTTTTGAGCTGGTTTCCTCAGTATGGAACATAGACACTAGAGCGGTTAATAGTGTCTCTACAATTGGTGCCAAATTCAAGAATCTTAGAAGAGTTTTAAAGAGATGGTCTCAGAATTTGTCACAACTCTCTTTATCTATCCAGAATAGCAATGAGGTCTTGGCAGTTTTAGACAGACTAGAGGAAATCCAACCTCTCTCTTTGCTAGAATTTAACTTCAGAAGAATCCTCAAGTCACACATTCTTCATCTTCTGCAATGCAAGAAAATCTATTGGAAAAATTGATAAACAGTTAGATGGACAAAGCTTGGTGATGAAAGTACTAAGTTCTTTCATGCTGCGGCTACAGAACAATATTGCATCAATACAATTACAAGCTTAGAAACTGAAGATGGTCTAACCCTCTTGGATCACCATAGTAAGGCTGCTCTTCTGTGGGAGGAATATAAAAAAAAATGGGCTGTTCTACATCTCCTCAGATGACTTATGATCTACAGAGTCTAATTCAAAGTCACAATCTAGAGGACCTATCTCTCCCTTTCACAACAGATGATATTGATGATGTAGTCAAGTCCTTGCCGATAGATAAAGCTCTAGGACCAGATGGTTTCAATGGTGGCTTTCTTAAGAAGTGCTGACCAATCATATGTTTACAAAGTCTGCCTAGACTTTTTTCAGAACAATCAGGATATCACCTCAATTAACAGCTCCTTCATCACCCTGGTTCCTAAAACCAACAATCCAGCCATAGTCAATGATTTTTGACCCATTTCTCTCATTAATTGTATCTCCAAAATCATCACCAAGCTGCTAGGCAATAGACTTCAGAAAGTCATCATCCCTCTCATTCATCAGAACCAATATGGCTTCATCAAGACACACTATTCAAGATTGTTTGGCTTGGGCTTTTGAATATATTCACCGGTGTCAACATTCCAAGAGAGATTATCATTCTCAAATTGGATTTTGTCAAGGCTCTTGATACTATTGAGCATGAAGCCATCTTTCAAATGTTGCAGGCACTGGGTTTCAATCAAACCTGGATTAGATGGGTCCAGAATATTCTAGGTACAGCGTCAACTTCCATTCTTCTTAACAGAGTTCCGGGCAAACAAATTTCTCAACAGAGGTGTCAGACAAGGGGACCCCTCTCTCCACTTCTTTTTGTTTTGGCAGCAGATCTCCTTCAGGCAATCATTAACAGAACTCACAATGAAGGACTCTTCTCACTTCATATCCCTGCTAGAGGCAGTAATGACTTTCCCATCATTCAATATGCTGATGACACTATCCTTATAATGAAAGCCTCACAGAGAGAACTCTTCATCTTAAAACGTCTTCTTCAGAGCTTCTCCCAAGCTACAGGTCTCTGTGTTAACCTTGCAAAATCAAGCTTGATTCCTCTCAATATGGATGAAGAGAATTCTCAGCATCTGGCTCAGCTTATTGGCTGTAAAATTGAAACTCAGCCATTCACCTACCTAGGCTAGCCTCTAGGAACCACCAAGCCAAAGATAGAAGATTTTTCTCCTTTGATGGACAAAACTGAGCGTAGGCTAAGCTCAGTCTCCTCCATGTTCTCTCATGCTGGTAGGCTCCAATTAGTCAATTCAGTGATCTCTTCCTTGCCCACGTACACAATGTGTACTCTTTAGATTTCAGTTGCAGTCATGGATTAATTGATAGAGCTAGGAGTAGTGTTGGCCAAAAGGGCCGTGCCTAACAGTCCGGCCCAAGGCACGAAGAATCTGGCCTGGCCCAGGCACGGCACGGCCCAGTCCACGTGCTGTGCTTGGGCCGCCACTCCGGCCCAGTGGGTGGCACGGCCCGGCACGATTAACAGGCAGCCCAGTAGAAGCACGGTCCAGCACGGCCTTTCTCAGCCCATTACCGGACCATAAATCTAACCCTATCTTAGGCTCATATAAAAACTCACCTTCCCACACCTGCCCCCACTTCCCCACTCCCATCC
>BCLF01000073.1:467196-495593 GCA_001602275.1 Zoysia japonica | reverse complement strand
CGCCGCGCGCACCGCCTGTCCTCCACGCCGGCCGACCTCCCCAGCACTGCCGCGCCGCATTGCCCGTCCTCCGTGCCGCGCCGCCCGTCCGCCTTGGATTGCCGAAGTCGCCGATTTGGTCGTGCGCCGGAGGATCTGTGGTGTAGAGCACCAGCGAGTGGAGAACTCCGACTGCTCTGACGTGCTAGGCCTATTGGGCTGCCGTGATTATCGGGCCGGCCCAGCACGGTTAGGCAGTTTCGTGCCGTGCCGTGGGCTGGCACGGCACGGCCCGATAACATAGCGTGTCGGTTCGGCCCGGATTTAAACATGCCAGGCTTTTTTGGGCTTGGGCGGTGCCGTGCCGGGCTGCCTGTTTGGCCAACTATAGCTAGGAGACACTGCTTATGGAGAGGTAGAGCTAGCAATGATAAAGGCATGCCCTTAGTGGCCTGGAAAAATACACAAGACCGAAATGTAAAAGTGGTTTAGGCATCATCAACCTCAGCAGTCAAAATGTTGCACTCTTGATCAAGCATCTAGACAAGTTTTACAGCAAAAGAAATATCCCATGGGTTAACTTAATCTGGAATATTCATTACTCTAGGGGTCAAATCCCTCATGCCTCGAAAGATAAAGGCTCCTTCTGGTGGAGAGACATTCTCAATCTATCTGATCTTTTTAGAGGAATAGCCCAATGCACAATGGGGGATGGGTCAACTCTTTTGTTTTGGTTAGATCTCTGGAACGGCAATATTCTGCAGAACAAATTCCCAAGACTTTTTTCCTTTGCCAGAAATCAGAAAATTTCAGTTAAACAATACCTGTCAAGACAAAATCTAAACTCTCACATTCATCTGCCTCTCTCAGAATAAGCTCATCAGGAATACATTGAATTGCAAGAATATGTTCAATAGCTGCAAATGCAACCAAATGAATCCAAGGACCAATGGCACTATCTTTGGGGTTCTCAAGTCTACACATCGGCAAAACTATATCACTTTGCTTACAGAAACTTCACCCCTCTGAAGCCCTTCATTAGAATCTGGGATTCTAAATGCAACAATAAGCTAAAGGTCTTCTCTTGGCTTCTTCTGATGGACAGATTAAACACAAAAAACATCCTTAAAAGGTAGCATCTACAGATTGAAGGGAACAACTACAATTGTGTTCTGTATGCCCAGGGTAGAGAAGAGACAGCCTTTCATCTTTTCTTCTCTTGTAGCTTTAGCCAACAATGCTGGAATTTTCTTGGTTTCCATTGGCAGCTTCACTGGAAGTTTTTTGATATGATGGAGTACGAAAGTCAACAACAAAACCTCTCCTTCTTCATGGATATCTTCATCATGGCGGCCTGGCATATCTGGAAGCAAAGAAACAGTCTCATCTTTAACAGATGCCAGCCCTCCTTTCAATCTTGAAAAGTAGCCTTTAGAAATGAAGTAACCCTTCAGGCTAATCGTTGGAAAGTCTGTAACCATGCCTCCCTGCTGGATTGGCTTAACCTCATTTTTTAATTTTTTTTGCAGTTCCCCTGTATAGTTTTTTTGTCCCCGCTTTGTTTTCTTTTCTATTAATAATATATTACCTCAGTAGGGGTTTCCCCTGCTGTACAGTCTCAAAAAAAAACATAAATGGATAGAAAAATCACAAGTTAAGAAGCTATCTTACAAGATTTGCCAAGGCATGCTAAAATATATAAACTACCAGATATAATTCAAGATAACATGCAACAATTCCATAATTGAAAAATATCCCTCGAAACTTCAACATAGTGTCACTTTCAATGTTGATACTCATAAAAAAAGATTTGAGCAAAATTCTACAAGAATTTTGGTCGCCCTAGCAAATTTTATGTTACTATTAGATAATCATAAAGCAAAATTCCATAACAAAAATGAATATTTTTGAAGAGTTCAGCTAATATACCTCTGCTGTGGTAAAAAAAATGATTCAAAATAATAATCCCTTTTCCATGTGCAGTAATAAACTATGCCTAGTCCCAAGATTAGATGAAACAAAAAAAAAGGAAGGAAACAATCAGTGTGAAGACATACAATGAAGGAATGGTCATATAAAAAAATATAATGTCAATAACAAGCATATATCACTTATTTAGGGATTGCAAAGCAGAAAAGGCAAAGGCATATGGTCCGAGGTCCCTTTTTTCATAATAGCATATAAGACGTAGTGCTTTATTTTTCCATCACACAAATACAAGGAATGTGTTGAACAACCCAAAATCATTATCTTATTACAAATGACCTTTAGTGAAATTAGGGAATATCCTATTGAATCTGGGCAGAGACATAAATCTTTGCATATCCTACCTTATGGAATAATCAGCGGTAACTTTGTTGGAAATCTCTGATAAAACAGTCATCACATACAAGAAGAAAAAGAACATGATCCAGAGGTTTATCTAAAGTTTTTTTTTTCCATATAATCTGGTGCTTTGCATATATAGTTATCTTTTTGATACATACATGAAGGCTTTCTGAAGAAAAGGTTACTGCACCATGTATCTTATTTTGAAAGGCATCTCTATTCCACTTGTATTAATTGGAAAATACTCTTCTCTTGAAAGCAGTTTGTTATTTTATTTTATTTTTATAATTTTAATAGAAAACACGGAAACATAAAATTTGGCATGTGTATGACATGAGTTAGCATGCAATAATCTAGGCAAGGCATAATTGTAGTAGCTAAGTCATAATTGTTGTAGAAAAAAATTTGATAGCATTAATGAACCAAAACATTTGTTCAATCAAGGAACTCAAAGGACTTAGATTGACTATGTGGACTAAACTGCGATACCGTGAGTTAACTCAAATCGGATGAACTAAGGGAAAAGTCTTGCCAATTCTATATGGAGTTAGTGTCTATCATACATGAGAATTCCTTCCTTCCTTAGTTTAGCGAAAAAAGATTCATCACAGCATCATGCCATAACCGGCGTCATTTTCAGATCGAGTGGCGCACTCACCAGCCTTCAGGGACGAATCAGGAGGCACAATGTTCCGGACCATGGTGGTGAGCAGCTTGACCCTGGCTCCCACGGCGGTCTATTAGGTGGAGCATCCCACTGGAGGCCGGAAATGAAACCTGAGAGCATTTCACGATTCTTCCTCATGACTTTCCAAAGCTACTGCCAATGGGCCAGATGGTGAGCAAGGCGATGTTGGCTGGGAGTGGGGGTGGGGTTAGGGGGTGCGGTGGACATCGCGGGGTGCTGCAGGACGGAGCTTGCCGTCTCCGGTTGAGGCGGGGAGATGGGGCGAGTTCACGCAGGTTGCTCCTCCTGGAGGGGCGAGGAGGGCGACGACGACCAGGGACGCACCGGGGGGTGGGGGGGCGGGGGGGATGGGGCGAGTCGCGCGGCGGCGCTCCTCCTGGCAGTGACGAGAAGCGGGACGACTACCCGCAACTGGGGATTGGGGGCGTGGGTGGGACAGGACGGGGGAGATGCGACTCGCTCTCATCCGACAGCTTGAATCAGCGACGATGACGTGGCACCATATGGTGCCCAGAAATCACGCCGATTTAGAATATTAAAGATACATATACCCAACATGTTTAACATGGTGTGACCAAAGAAATCTCATTAATTACAGACCTATAGTAGAGCACACAATAAGAGTGGTTTGGTACATAAGGGTGGTGCTCGGTGGATGGACCCTAGCTTATACAATTTTAATCGGTTTTTATCTTCTGTTTCTAAATATAAGCATTTTTTGTTTGGTTAAAGTCAAACTCTAACAACTTTGATTAATAATATTTAAAAATTTAAATAATTTCTAATACAAAGAGTTATATATTATGAAAATTTGGTACATGAAGAATCTAATAACATAACCTATATATGGTAAAAACATCATTAATTTTATATTATTAATAGTCAAAGTTAAAAGAGTTTGACTCTGACTAAAGCCAGAAATACTTATATTTAGGGTCAGAGGTAGTATATGTTACTTCTTTCGTTCCTTTTTATTTGTCATCTTGAGTATGGGCGCGAGAATTAAGAAGAGTGAAAAAAGCGAGATATACTAAAAACGAGGAGGAGAGATAGAGATGTGAGTGTATCAGGAAGCGAGAATGCCAAATAAATGGGAAAAGTTGTAAACTCAAAAATGATAAGTAATTGAGGACAGAGGCAGTAGATAAAAAATGAATAGAAATTAAGCCCAATTCAAATATGATATGGCCCTATTTATAGCTACTCCTTCCGTCTAAGAATATAAGCATTTAAAGGGGTTGAAGTTTTTCCAAGAATATAAGAATTTGAGAGGTGTGAACATAATAAATGAGAGGTAGTTAGAGTGGGTGAGAAACTTTTTGTATGGAAAAGTAAAGGTATGTTGATCATTTCACCTTATCCTTTATTTGCATTGGAAATCGTAAGAATGCTTATATTGTTGAACAGAGGAAATAGTTCATTTTTTTCAACCTGTTACCAGATCTATATACATGGGAGGATAAACCTAAGTGTAATACATCACGCCCAAAATCTAATTACATGTCAACACTACCATACATGAAATGGGCACACATATCCATGCATAGTACCTAGGGATGCAAGTGGGTACCTGTTGACGTCGAAATCGGGTCCGGACCAACACACCGCTTGCACGTCCGTGTGCGATAACGCCGGCGCTTCTTCAACGTCGGTTTTGGGCAACAACTAGACAACCCCACCTCGAAAGGGACACGGTCAGAGGAGGATCGTCTTAGGGATAATCTGGGCTCAGTCAGGCCAGCTGGATCATCTTCAGTCACTGCCGGGACGAAGGAAGAATAGCAAAAGGGGTCGAGTAAGGGGATTTGAGTTTGAAGAAAAATGAAATGTAAAGGCAAATGATAGGTTCGATTAGGATATCCTCAACCGGTCATGGGCATCTTTTTTATAGAGGTGGGATGGTCTTATCCCGCAGGGCAACGAATCCTCCAAGTTAGGAAAGAAATTGGAATTGATCTGTTGAAAACTTTTCTAAATTGACACCATCGGAGTGTTCGGTAAAGTGCTGGATACTCCGATGACCGGAGACTCCGGTAAAGTACCGAAGACTTCGAAAAATTATCGGAGTGTCCGTCGTGTAAACTCGAGAACATGAGAGGGCTCACCGGGCAGTCCGGCACAGCGCCGGACACTCCGGTGGGCTTCATGCCCCAACTCGAGACGGCTTGCCGGATAGTCCGACGTGTTGCCGGATGCTCCAATGGGTTGAAAAGCTCCAACCCGAGAGGGCTTGTCGGACAATCCGGCCTTGTGCTGGACACTCCGGCGAGCCAGGTGCCCCAAATCCGAGAGGGCCTACAGGACCTTCCGGCAATGTGCTGGATACTCGGGTAGCTCTGTGATTTTTAGGTGTCAACATATGTCCCCTGTTTTTTTGTGAAATTCATGCACCATAAAATATTCTAAGCACTCAAAAACCTCTAAGACGATGGTTCTCTTGACTCATCGGCCATTGTATCAATCTTAGCAACGATATTTTTCATATCGGCTGTTCTTTTCTCTTACGCTTCTTGCCATACACTTGGATGATACTTTTTCAAGTATCGGCCGTTAATGGCCCTAGGTAATGATTCCCCTCGAATATCCTTCAATATGTATGTATTTTCGGCAATAACTTTTACTACTCTATATGGCCCTTCTCAACTAGGAGACTATTTCCTGAATTTGTTGCTTCTTGAGCCTACGGGCAGAATAGTTTCCAACACTAATTCGCCCACTTAAAAAGTTTTAACATTTACCTTCTTGTTGTAATCCCTAGCAGCTCACCCCTTATCTTTCTCAATCTCTTTCAAAGCACTCAAACACTTATCGGTGACTTCATCAATATTGTCTAGCATTAAAGTCCAATACTCATTGGTGCATAAGTTATTTTGTTTAGCTAATCTTAGAGCTCCTAGATTTACCTCGACGGATAAAATGGCCTCTTGTCCATACACGAGCTCATAAGGTGTTACCATAGTTGCTCCGTGGCTATATATCCGATGAGCCCACAAAGCCTCCGACAAGACTTCATGCCATCTCTTGGGATGGTACTCTATCTTTTTCTTAATGAGTTTGATCAACATTTTATTACTAGACTCGGCCTGTCCATTAGCCTGAGCATAATATAGAGATGAATTGAGTATCCTAATCCCGTAGGACTCGGCAAACTCTTTGACATGACCGGAAGTAAAGAAAGTATCTTGGTCGGTAGTCAAAGTTTGTGGTATACCGAATTTATGAATAATATGCTCGGTAAAGAACTCAATTACCTCGTTGTGTGTCATGTTCTTGAGAGCCACCGCTTCGGTCTATTTGGTGAAGTAATCCGTCGCCGCTAACAAGAAGCGGTGTCCCTTCAAAGATAGAGGATGTATTTGCCCTACGAAGTCCAATCTCCATCCTCAAAATAGCCACGATTTTAGAATAGGGTTCATCATGGCAGCGGGTGCTAAATGAATATTGCCAAACTTTTGGCACTCCTCACATCCTTTGTAGTAACGATAACAATGGGCAATCATGGTTGGCCAATAGAATCCGACCCTCCTCAACAACTATTTCATTTTCAGAGCTGATTGATGCGTACCACAAATGCCCTCATGAACTTTTCTCATAGCTACATTGGCTTCGTCATCACCCAAATATTTCAAAAGCAAATCATCTCCCATTCGACGATATATGTTACCATCAATCAAAGTATATTTGAAAGCTACATGTCGAACCTTCCTATCTACACTTTGGGTTGGATTACAAATGTATGAAACTATGGGTGACCTCCAGTCAAATGATTCGGCACTATCACGATTTGATGTGTTAGTATTCGAATGCTCTAGTTCTAGCACCTCAAACATCGGTTTTTTAATAACTGAAATTCACCTACTAATATTGCAACCCGATGCTTGTTACGCCAACTCATTTGCTTTGCTGTTTTCTAGCCTAGGCACATGATGTACATTGAACACATCCATCCCTCTAATGATGTATAGGCATTTGTCCAAAATGGCGTTCAACGATCCGTCTAAGCATTCAAAATTTCCAGCAACTTGTTGCACCACTAACAATGAATCACCAAAAGGCTCCACATGTTTAACCCCCATGGACTCTACACCTCCAAGCCGAACAACAATGCTTCATATTCGGCTTGGTTATTGGTGCAATCATACTTCAATCGGTTTGAGAATTCAAAGTATGCATCATGAGGAGAAACTAATACTACACCAACATTTTGATCCTCTTTGCAAACCAATCCGTCAAAATACAACTTCCAAGGGGTAAATGTCAAAAAACCAACATCTAAATCACGCTTTAAGTCAATCTGATGTTCAACAATAAAATTAGCAATAATTTAGCCTTTCATGGATTTCAATGATTCATAAGCCAAATCATATTCAATCAATACATAAGCCCATTTACCAATCCTATCACTAGAAATGGGTCTATGCAACATATGTTGAATAACATCGATTTGACAAGCGACCACACGAGTGCTAGATAGCAAATAATGTCTCAACTTGGTACAAGCATGATACAAAGAAAAGCATAGTTTCTCAGTAAGAGTGTACTTTGTTTCCGCATCCACCAACCATCAGCTTACATATGTGATCACGTACTCCTTCCCTTTAGCTTCTTACGTCAAAACAACACTAACCACATTGTTTTGCACAACTATGTAAAGAAGAAAAGGGACTCCACCCTTGGGCACCCTAAGAACCGGCGGCGAAGACAAGTACTCTTTGATCTTCTTAAAAGCTTCTTGCTATTTTGCCCCTTGAAAGTGCATCTAGGATCCCCTGTGGTTTTTGGGATGAATTATGACAAACAATGAAAGCATTTGATGGCTCTTTGTGACTATGTGTGCAGGGACTAAAGTCTATGGATGATTATTGAACCCAAAAAAAAAGAAGAGAAACTTGTTGGCTCCTTGGCTCTAGTGGTTTTAGTAATTATATCTCTTTGACTCATAGGACCACCGTTATATCAAGAGGGGTTCAGCATTTTCTGTCTTGAAAATGGTTTAAGTGCTCAAACTTTTCTCTTTCATTTTCAATCCAAATTATCTATGTCTGGTCACTGGCTCCGGACTTGTCCGGTAACGGACTTATCCATCCAATGACCGGACTCTAGAGAGGGAGCACGCAGTCACTCCGGACTTATTCGGATGTCCGGACTTGTCCAGTACCGAACATGTCCGACCTAGTTGCGGCCTCTAGAGAGTTGTCCCTCCCGCAGAGCCGGACTAGTCCGGGCCCGAACTTCCGTCAAGGCCTACAGACTCCAGAGTTGGAGCACCCCGTTATTCTCCGAACTTGTCCGGACCTCCGGACTTGTCCGCTGGGCGGGCGGACTCTAAAGTGGTTACACCGCGGCCTGACCGGACTTGTCCGCTCGGTCGGACTAGTCTGCTACGGACTTCTCCATGCCCTCTACGGACTCCAGAGAGATGATCATGTTACCGTTGAGCCCGATGTCTGAACTTGTCCGGACCTGCGGACTAGTCCACTTCTGGCATTTTTGGAAGGTCATCTTTGATTTATCTATATAATCCCCCTTCCCCCCACGTCTTAGGGTTACCAAAAGCTTTCCCATCTTTTCAAATTGCGCCCTGAGACCCTCTAAGATCCACCTCTCCTCCTCCACTCGTTCTTCATTGAATCCCCTAGGGTTTTGATTGAAGGAAGAGGAGATTGTGAGTCCTTCAACTCTTTGATCCGTTTTGAGCACTTGATCTTTCATTGCAGGACTTGCAGGGCTTATTACTCTTGGAGATTCGTCTCCTAGACGGTTAGGTGTCGCCCGGAATCTATCAAGACCATTGTGGTGAGATCTGGGAGGTTTGTATCACCCTATTTTGATTTAGTGAAAAAACCAAGTTGATCTTTGTGGTCACTTGGAGAGGTTTAGGGTTGAGTGCAACTCGGTCCTTTGTGGACTCCTCAATGGAGACGTTGGCTTCTGTGTGGAGCTGAACTTCGATCAAAAATCCTTGTGTCTCGCGTTTCCTTCTGGGTTTGTGTTTGATCTATGTTTCCTTTGCGATTAGCGGACTTATCCGCAAGGACCGGACTTGTTCGCTAACGGACAAGTCCGACTGACCGGACTAGTCCGCCCTCTGTTTTTTTTATCAATTTATTTTTAAGTGTCAATTTTGAGGTCGTTGCCTATTCACCCCCTCTAGACAACTTTCAATTGGTATCAGAGCGAAGACTCTCTTTTCAATAGCTTAACAGCTAGGAGAGTTAAAGATGTCGACCGAGAAGATCGATGATTCATCCTCAAGCAAGGAGAACTACATCAACGTCCAGTTCGACTACAATGTGCTGAAGACCGAGTTGAAGATTGGACAAGCCTCGGAGAAGATTCCCATCTTCGATGGAACCTTCTACGAGCGCTAGAAGTTTTAGATGATCACTGATCTCGAGTCGATGGGGCCACAAATCTTAAAGCTTGTAGAGAAAGGCTTCTCCTTCGAGAATGAAGAAGAACCCACTCAAAAGGATGAAGTCAACATGCACCGCAACGCTCAAGCTGCCTCTGTGATCATTTCGGCACTAAACCCAAATGAGTACACCAAGGTGATGGGGATAAGAAATCCTCACAAAATTTGGAAGAAGCTTGAGATCATCCATGAAGGGACGGACACCGTCAAGGAAGCTAGAGAAGATCTCCTAAGAGGACGATAGAATTTGTTCATTAGGAAGAAGAATGAAAGACATCAAGAAGTACATGACCGTCTCAGGAAGAAGAATGAAAGACATCAAGAAGTACATGACCGTCTCATGGAGATCGTCAACAAGAGAAGAGCTCTTGAAGTGAAGCTTGAAGACATCGAAGTCAACAAAAGGTTACTTCAAGCCCTTCAACCTTGGAACTCACATTTGTGTACTCTTACTAGGGAAATGGAGAACTTCAACAACTTCACCAGGGATGGAGTACTCGGACGGCTTCTTGCTCAACAAGATCAAGATGAAGAAGCAAGAAGGGTCAATTCTCTAATCGGCAACACCACTTCTGAAGAAAAGGGCATAGCTCTCAAAGCTAAAGGGAAGAGGGTGTATCTTCAAAGCTCAAGCGAAGAAGAAAGCGATGATGAAGAGTTCACGCTGCTCATGAGAAAATTCAAGAAGTTTTGAAGAAGGTGGCTTCCACAAGAAGAACTTCAGCAAAGGTAAAACTAGAAAATCTAAAAGAACTTGCTATGAATGTGGAGAGAAAGGTCATTTCATTGCAGAGTGCCCCAACGCTAAGAACAAGGATGATAAGGAGAAGAAGAGTGACAAGGAGTACAAGAAGGACAAGAAGTACAAGAAACAAGCGCATATAGGACAAGAATGGAACTCCGACTCTGACTCCGACTCCGACGATGAAGGAATTGCTACCTTGGCAATAGGCGTCACTCCTACCAACACCTCTCTCTTCGAAAGCTTGAGCGATGAAGAAGAAGCTGCACCCACTTGTCTCATGGCAAAAGGGTCAAAGGTAATAAAACCTAAACTAGACTCTAGCGATAGTAAAGATGATGATGATGTGCCTAGCTTGCTTGAATTAATGAACATTCTTGAGAAACAAAGAAAGGAAATTGAGAGGCAAGAGGATATTCTTAAGAAGTAAGAAGACTTGCTCATTCTTGAGATGAAGAGAAACCTTGATCTTGAGATATCCTAGCTCTTGAGAGAATGAAAGTAGATGAATTAACTAAAGCTTTGGCTAAAGTTAATGATGCTAGCGAAACCTTTAGACTCGCTAATGATGTACTTCAAGAGGAGTTTAACACCTTAGAAAAACTCTGCTCTTCTCTTAAAGTGCAAGTTAGCGAACTTAAAGGAGAAGCAACTTCCTTGAAAGAAGCGTCTTGCCCCCCTTCGATTGCCATTTATGACAAGTGTAAAGATGTGGAGATTGAGAAGTTGATTGAGAATGAGAAGATCATTGTACAACTTCAAGAACAAGTCAAAACCCTCAATGCACAAGCTGAATAAAGCAAGATCTCCATTGAGCAAGAAAAGGCCAAGTATGTAAGAAGAGCGTACAGGAACACTAGACGCCCACATGTTAAGGATGGCATTGGATATGAGAAGGGAAAGAGTCACAATGCAAGAGAGAGCAAGAACGGCAAGGAATTTGTTAAGTTCACCAAAGGAGGAAGCTACATTGCCAAGAATGAAGCTTCACTAACACCTCCTCCAAAGAACACTAATGCTCTTCATTGTGCTAAACTTTTTCATGATTTTAATGTTTCTTATGTGCTAATCAAGGATGTTTTTGGTAGAGTTATTGCTAGATATATTGGGCCACGCCACAAGAACACCAAGTCTTGTGTGTGGGTGCCAAAATCTTTTGTTGCTAACGCGAAAGGACCCAAACAAATTTGGGTATCTAAAAACAAAGCCTAATCTGTTTTGTAGGACTCCTCCTCCGGTGGAAGAAGTTGAGTGATTGACAGTGGTTGTACAAATCATATGACCGGAGAGAAGATGTTCTCATCCATTGAAAAGGACAAAGCTCAAGATGACAGTGTTACCTTTGAAGATGACAAAAAAGAAAAGGTAACCGGTCTTGAAAAAATTGCTATTTCCAATGACCTTTCCATTACGAATGTTTTTTTGGTTGAATCTTTGAGCTACATGTAACATCCCGAATTTTTGAGTTAATAAAGCAGCAATTTATCCCCAATTTCGTTCCAATTTAATTGTCTGTCTCAATTTTCGTTCCGTTCAAAAAATCATTTGTTCCGAACCTCGTTCTGTCCAAATTCGAAATCCGTTTATCAAATATGATCCGGTGCCGAAATAATTTAGCCTGCGTAATTTTTTTTACGTTTGACTAAAATTATTTTCTGAAAATTTCCCTAATTAATTTTTGGGTCTCTAAATATTTTCCTTGATTAATTTCTTCGGCTTTTTAATTATTTCGCAATTATCAAATAAAATTTCCAGATTTACTCCTAAGCCTACCCATTTTCCCCCTTCTATAAATACCCCCTTAATCCTAATCCCCTTTCCTCTCTCCATTTGTCCAGAGAAATCCCTAACCGCCGTTTCTCTCCCCTCCTGCTCCACCCCGATTCCCGCGCCGCCGCTCCCCGATTTTCCTGCCGCGCGACCGAGTTTTCTGCGTCGATCTCGCCCTCCGCGCCGTGGATCTCGTCGCCGCGCCGATTCCTCGAGCCGCGCGTCAACGTCGCCAGCAGCCGACCGCTGGATCCAGCGCCGAGTCGCCCCGAAGCCCACGTCACCGCTCGTCTCGGTCTCTGCATCGTCAACCGGGTCGTCATCAGCCAGTGCCGAAGACTGCAGCCGCCCCAGCCGCGCCCCAGCGCGTTGTCCTCCGGTCCGAAGGCAGCAGCGCCATCAACCTCGTTTTTCCGTGTGACGCCCGAGCAGTTCCGCGTTGTCCTCCGGTCCAAGCACCGAGCCGCGTCGTTGTCCTGCCTCGGTCTCCGCGAAAAGCTCGGCGACGTCTGCATCGAAGCCGTGGACCCGTCGCCCGCCGGCCTTTTCTCCGTGTGGGTAACCACGCCAATTTGCAGCCAGTGGAAACCCCGTCACACTCGCTGGCTGATTTCGATTGCTTCGTTCCGCGTGCAGGTTGGAGCTGTCCCCGTCCTGCGCACCCCGACACCTGTACTTCGGTTCCGGTTTCTCCGTTTCCGAATTCCATTACGAGCTTCGAATTTCGATTTCCGTCTCCAATTTCAAATCTCGGTGAGAACAATTTTCCTTCTCTTCAATTCTTTTTCCTTGCCGATTAATTGTTAGATTAATTGCTAATTTAATTCTGCGATTAATTATTCTGCAATTAATATGAATCCTTGTGGTCTCGATTGTCTACAATTTCCGGGGAACCCCGTTTGATTTCTGAGTAATCCCGAAATTGTTCCGTTAATTAGTCTCGTCTCGTTTGTCGTGTAGAGTTGTTTCGGGAAATGTTTTGCGCATGTTTAGTCTAGTAATTTCGATTTAGATTTAAATTCCGGTTCTATTCTTTGTCGCGTAATTAGTGTCTAATCTCTGTTGTTCGTGTTGTGATTAGCTGCTCTGAGATATTTCTGGCCCGCGTGCCAATGGCCCCCTTTGGAGGATTTTATTCTAATAATTTCACTTTGACCTGCTATTTTCTATTCTTGTTTCTTATTTAATATTTCTGTTATGGTTTCTTAATTGATCGCTTGTGATGTCGTGCTTGCCAAACTCCTGGGATTGGCAATGTCACGGAAGATCGGGTCTTATCGAAAGGTAAGGAAAATCCCGGTTGTTATACTACAATTTGTTATCCGTGTATAATTATGTGAGATTGGTTACAATTGTTTGTTCACAAATTATGATGTGACCGTCTACAAAAGAGGAAGTTGTACCATGGCATTCAAAGGCTACTTGATGGGAAAACTTTATCTAGCAGATTTCTCTACTAATGAAGTAGTCCCGAGTTGGTTGTGGCATCGCCGCGTAGCCCATGTTGGCATGTGGAACCTTCATAAACTCCAAAAAGGGAGGTCACATCATAGGACTAACAGATGTTTGCTTTGAAAAAAATAAAATTTGCAGTGCATGCCAAGTCGAAAAGCAAGTAAGAGCAAGTCATCCATCCAAGAACATAATGACGACCACAAGACCGCTAGAGATGCTGCACAAGGACTTGTTTGGACCAGCGGCATATATTAGCATTGACGGTAACAAATACGGTCTCGTTATTGTTGATGACTTTTCTCGCTTCACTTGGCTATTCTTTTTGCATGACAAAAGTGAAACGAAGAGTGTGCTCAAAACATTCTTGAGAAGAGCTCAAAACGAGTATGAAGTAAAAATAAAAAAGATAAGGAGCAACAATGGCACCGACTTCAAGAACACTCAAGTAGAAGAATATTTTGATGAAGAAGGCATCAAGCATGAGTTTTCAGCACCCTACTCCCCTCAACAAAAGGGGGTTGCTGAAAGAAAGAACCGAACGCTCATCGAGATGGCAAAGACAATGCAAGATGAGTATAAGACGTCCGATCATTTTTGGGCTGAAGCTATCAACACTGCGTGTCATGCGAGCAACCGCTTGTATCTACATCGACTCTTGAAGAAAACTCCTTGTGAGCTTCTCATCGGTAACAAGCCTAATATATCATACTTTCGAGTTTTTGGAAGCAAATGTTATATGCTAAACAAGAAACCAAAATCCTCTAAGTTCGCACCTAAAGTTGATGAAGGGTTCTTGCTTGGCTATGGATCAAACGGGCTTATCCGCAAGGACCGGACTTGTCCGCTAACGGACAAGTCCGACTGACCGGACTGGTCTGCCCCCTATTTTTTCTGATCAATTTATTTTTAAGTGTCGATTTTCAGGTCGTTGCCTATTCACCCCCCTCTAGGCAACTTTCACCCCCAAGTGAATTCGGCTTCATTCTTTAGCCGAAGAATAGGAGTAAATGCATTGATCTTTCTCGATAAGTTGGATATGAATCGCCTCAAGTAATTCACTTTACTTAAAAAGCTTTGCAACTCTCTCTTACATGTAGACGCTTACATATTCCTAATTGCTTCTATCTTCCTAGGATCAACCTCTATGCCTTTTTCATGGATTATGAAGCCTAAAAACTTTTCGGTTGATACACCAAAAGCACATTTGAGTGAGTTCATTTTCAAAACAAAAAAACACATTCGGTCCAAAGCGAATTGCAAATCGGCCAAGTGAGAATCTAAAGCGGCCAATTTGATCACAACATCATCTATGTAAACCACCATGATGACACCAAGCAAATCATGAAAGATAAAATTCATGATAAAGTTCATGGCTCTTTGATATGTGACACCCGCATTTTTTAACCCAAAAGTCATGACAACCCACTCAAACAATCCTACAAAACCAGGACATCTAAAAGCAGTTTTAGACATATCCTCTTCGGCCATGACAATTTGGTTGTATCCCGCATTACCATCGAGAAAACTAATGACTCTATGACCGAAAGCATTATTAATCAACATATCGGCTATGGGCATAGGATATTCATCTTTAGAAGTGGCTCTATTCAAATTTCTGAAATCAATGCAAACACTTATCATATCGGTGTTTTTCTTCTGCACCGGCATGATGTTGAATATCCATTCTGCATACCTGCAAGGTCTTATAAACTTCGCATCAAGTAATCGGTTAATTTCCTCTTTCATCCGATCATGCATATTCGAGTTGAATCTTCTCATCAGTTGTTTAAAGGGCCTAAAACCAGATTTTATTAGAAGCCAAAGCTCGACTAGCTCGCGGTTCAACCCGAACATTTTATTTTAAGACCTGCAAAACAATCCACATATTCTTTTAGCAAACCGATTAACTTCATCTTATAATCGGCTTTCAGATTTTGGTTTATAAAAGTTGACCTACTATTATCATCGCTGACAAGATTCACCTCCTCAGGAGGATCGGTCGATGTAAATCCTTGTCCTAACTTATCCTTGTCCTCTATTTTCTCTATAGCTTCGCACATATCGTTCGTGTTGGACCAATAGTGTTTCACCCTCTTTTGCAATCAATCAAGATTAGACTCCATTAAATCACATTATATGGTTGAACCGATTTTCCATCGGCTTTACATTGACGGGTACAAAACCATCTCTAGTTACACTAAGAAAATCATAATCCATAAAATCTAAACCGGTCAAACACTTGATGGTATCATGAGGCAAGGAAGATGAATCGGCAATAGCAACATAAGCCGATACATCCGCATGCACAACCTCTACATCATCACCGACCCATTGTATCAAGAATTGATGCAATGTAGAAGAAACACATCTGTTGGCATGAATCCAATCACGCCCTAAGATCAAGCTATAACTACCGCGCACATCGGCAACAAAGAAAGCAGTAGCCATGGTATTGCTCCCAATATTAAGCTCCATAGAAATGACCTCTTTAGCCTCGATAGAGTCTCCTCCTCTCACACCGTTCAAAGTCATGTTGGTCCGGATGAGCTCGTCATCGGGCTTACCTAACTTCTTAAACAAAGAATATGGCATTAGATTAACAATCGCACCGTCATCTACAAGCATGCGAGAAATTGGTGTGCCATTGATATGACCTCTCACATAGAGGGGTTTCAAATGATTCTCCATTTCTTCGGGCTTCTCAAAGATAGCACTTTTCGGTCTAAAGTCGAATTGTGCCATGACCTTTTCTTCCTCTACTAAAGAATAATTGGAAAGAGATAAACAATTGGTGTTAATGTCCATACCTTTCTGAAGCGGTGTAGGTTCTTAGTCCAGGAGGTCGTTGTCATCGAACTCAGACATATCGACATCTCCCGTGGACGAAGGTGCTGTAGAGTCCTCTTCCAAGACGGCGTCGGCCAAGCCTAGTGCCTTCGGACTAGCCACCACTTCCTCCGTTACCAGTGGAGTGGGAACCTCGGGCTCCTTAACTCTCCACTGCTAACCTTGAGGAACCATCGGTTTGATCTCGGTAAAGACCTCGTCCCTCTTCTTCTCTGCCTCCTCCTCTCGAATCTTCTGGAGGCGCAGCCTTTGAAGCTTTCTCTTTTGAGTATGGGTCAAGCCAGGCAGACACCACCTCGGTTGTGTGTACTTGGAGGAGCTCTTGTTGCTGCCAGCTTCATGATCATGGAAAGCCTTTTCGACCGGATCATCCAAAGTGATCGGTCCTGTGAAGGCTCCCCCGATTTTGACATCAGTTGTGCTGATTTTCTCGACACCTTCGGATGCGCTTTCTTGATGGACAAAAGTGAAAGGGGCAGGTTTGTTACCTTACTTCGGGCGCCACTCTTGCTTAGACGCGGTGGCGGAGCCCTCTCCTTGCAATTTGATCGGTCGAAACTCCCACCGATCTAGAATAAGGCCCGAGAGCCTTGTGAAGACATCTCCTCTTAGTCCGTTCCACCCCGGATGAAATGGTGGGAATGGCATCGGCGGAACGGGCATAGGTGGTATGGGCATCGGTGGCACCGACATCCATGGTCCCATGTATGGATGCCACACCAGGAACGGTGGGCAAGGCATAGAATGAAACCATGGTGTGGCACTCCGAACCCATGTGGAGAAAGATGAGGAAGCCCACAAACATCCGTGATTTGCGTCATCTCCTTCCTAAGTTGGCTGCCTCCCCTCGGTGGTGACCTTGACCGTTTCATAGACCGATTGTTCAAATCGGTCTTTTGGTTCTTGTACTTGGCCATAAGACAGTCGAAGGCGCTTTTGGGCTCCATCTTCCTGTCCATGCCTTGCTTTGGTTCACTTTCTACTTGCTCACCTCGAGATTCTTTGGCTTTCTCATCTTGAGCTGTGGAACTTGCCCCTAGGTATAGAGCCTTGGATGATGACCTTGAGAGACTCTTGACCATCGAGGGACTTCTCGAGCACCACCTTCCTTGAGGCCCCTTTCTCACTCGGAGAAATAGGCATCTCCTCCCCGATGATCACGTTCTTCTCCTTAGTGGTATCGACTTGATGAGGCCGAATCAACACCTTGGGGTTGAGCTCTAGAGTGTTGACGGGGAAGGAGTGCATGTCGATATGCATTTCTTTAAGACTCAATCGTCCCTCATTAAGGGCCGATTGGACCTGTCAACCAAAAACATTGCAATCATTAGTAGCGTGTGAATAAGAGTTATGCCATTTACAATATGCTCTAAGCTTAATCTCATCCGCTGGAAGTAAAGTATATGCAATCTTAATGTATCCACCTTTGTGCAACTCATCAAATATTTTCTCGCATTTAGCTACATCAAAAGTGTATTTCATATCGTCTTTCCGATTCTTATGAACCGGTTTGAGCGAATCACAAACAAACAATTTGGCCTTAGATGACCAAACGAACTCGACATCCAAAATGTCATTGAAATCATCATCGAAGTTATCCGAATCATATTACACGACGTGCAAGCTGTGGCGGATCTTGTAATCATATTTTATTTCTTTGTTTCGACTTTCTTAAGCCGAAGCCCTTTGTTGGAGGTGAGTGAGCGTAAAAAATCGCATCCCTCCAACTTCTCCCTAAAGTGCGACCGTAAACCACTAAAAGCTAGGTCGGCTAAATCCTTTTCAGAAATTGTTAAATTAAAGCATCGGTTCTTAACATCTCTAAACTGCCAAAGATAATCAACGACTGGTTCGCCTTTCCCTTGCCTAACCGATGTCAAATGTGACAACTTCAACTCATTATCCCCAAAATAAAAATGATCGTGAAATTTATGCTATAAAGATTCCTATGTGTAGATGGAACCCGGGGATAATGATGACAACCATGAGAAAGAGGTGCAGGTTAGTGATAAAGAAAATAATCGTACCTTTAAAGCCTCACTAAAACCCGCTTCCTCTAGTTGCGCGATGTACTGGCTAACGTGCTCCCATGTGGTTTTACTATTTTCATCATTTAATTTGACGAAGTCGGGCATGCACCACCCGCTAGGATAAGGGACCGAATCAAAATATGTGGGGTATGGTTTTTGATAAATTCGGTCTCTTCCCTTGAGGTCTACCTCTAGCGTCTCACAAAATTGTTTGTTTAAATCCTCGTTAATGCGAGCCATGCACTCCTCTATGTTTGCTATGGGTGGCCTAGTGGATGTGCCCAGTGGTGAAGTATGTATGCTCGTTTTCATGGTGCTAAACAATTTATTAGGGACGATGCTATAAGGGATACCCGTACTGTTTGGTGGGATAGGTGGTGTGCTATACGCAACGGTACGGTAAAGAGGAATAAAATTAGCCAATTCATTCAATCGGCTCGTGACCAGATTGGGGATGCTAGCGATAGACTCTATGCTAGCGGGAGACACTACCAAAGCATTAGTTTCGCATGATACAGAAAACTAGTTTGTCCATTAAACGAGTTCAACGGCATGCCATACATAGGTTGTTCTACACTAGACGTAGTGGGCACCGATGTGCTAGTAGGAGGACCAACATGCGCAACATGAGACAATGATGCAATACTAGCATTTTTAGATGACTTAAACATGTTTTCTTGGATCATATATTGATATCATTAGTTAAGACCTTTTTCAAATCGACAAAGTAATAGGAAAGGTCTTCAAAAGAAATGGGAGAGTGCAAAGATGTTCTCACATTGGCAGCACCCATAGCCGCGTCGTCGACGCCGATCGGAAGAACAGGCTCCTCCACTCGAGAGATCACACCTTGACGGTCCTTCTTGAAACACACCAAGTACTCCTGTAGCTCCCGCACTTCCCGCGCCCTGCTCGCCTCTTTGGAGGCCTTCCGGCGCTCTAGGAACGCCTTGCGATCCTCCTCAGGCAACTCCTCCAAGGATGGCGTGATGATGTTCGTCGTGGAGATCTCGGAGATCATGGTGGAAAACGATGATTCGATTTATGCAACTGGAATCACTTATTTCCCAGTGGAGTCACCAAAAACTGTGTTGACGCAGAAATCGAGTCCTAGCCAACACACTGCTCGCACGTCCTTGTGCGGGAATGCCGGCGCTTCTTCAACGCCGGGTTTGAGCAGCACCTAGACAACCTCGCCTCGGGAGGGATCCCGTCGAAGGAAGATCGTCTTAGGAGTGATCCGAGCTCGGTCAGGCCAGCCAGATTGTCTTCGGTCGCCGTCGGGACGAAAGAAAAACAGCAAAAAAGGTCGAGTGAGGGGATTAGGGTTTGAAGAAGAACGAATATTAAAGGCAAATGATAAGTTCGAATGGGATATCCTCAACCGGCCATGGGCCTCTGTTTCAACGGATCCCCCAAGTTAGGAAAGAAATTGGAATTGATCTGCTAAAAACTTTCCTAAACCGGCACCACCGGAGTGTCTAGTAAAGTGCCGGACACTCTGGTGACCGGACTCTCTGGTAAAGTACCGGAGTGTCCGTCGTGTAAATCCGGGAACCCGAGACGGCTCATCGGGCAGTCCGGCACAACGTCGGACACTCCGGTGGGCTTTATGCCCCAACCCGAGACGGCTTGCCGAATAGTCTAACGTGTTGTCGGGTGCTTCAATGGGTTGAAAAGCTCTAACCCGAGAGGGCTTGCCAGATAATCCGGCATGTTGCCGGATGCTCTGGTACCAAACTATTTAGCCCTATGTCGGACACTCCGGCGAGCCAGGTGCCCCAAACCCAAGAGGGCCTAACAGACCTTCCGGCAATGTGCCGGATACTCCGGTAGCTCTATGATTTTTGGGTGTCCAATGGGTAGTGTGGGTCAAATCTCTAGTTCACTTTATCCAACTAATAATGTAAGGTAGAGACAAAAGTTAGTTCATTTTAGAAAATTTTGGGTCGACTGTCACACCCCAAATTTTCCAATTTAGGGATGTGAACCATTTCAATTATAAAAAATAAAATTTTTAATTATTTAGAGGATTTTATCGATTTATTTTTTGAATTCTAAAAGTAATAAAAATTTCCTTGAAAATAAATTTTTAAATATTTTTGTTTAATATTAACTTACTTTAATAAAATGATTTTGTATTTATTTTAAAACCAAGTTTATTTGAATTAAAAAATTATAAAGAGGTGTTTTCCGTAAATTTGATTTTTGAAAATATGTCTTTAAAACATGATTTTATTGTGAACTTTGATTTTAATTGGAAACTTTCAAATGAAGTAAAATGAATCTATCTCAAATTATTTTACTGTTTTGGAAATAATCTAGTAAAAAAAAATTTGGTATTTAGAAGCAAGTTTTACTTTATAAAAAAGGGGTAATTTCTGATAATTTTAAATTGTGAAAAGATTTCTTGAAAATATTATTTTATTTGGGAAATTTGGTTTTTGAAAGGGTTTTAAAGAAAGCATGAAATGACATTATCTCAAAATCTTTCAAATAAATTCTTCTGTTGTTTATAAATAATTTACTAAAAGAAATTATATATGAAATGGATAAAAGAAATTATAAAAAAGAATAAAGGAAATAAAAACAAAAGGGAAGAAAGAGATGTTTTACTCAAATTTTGGATTTTAGAAAAGAATATGATTTTAATTCAAAGGTTTCAAGTACCAAAACATGCATTTACATCAATATATTTTAAATTAATTATCTAATTTCAAAGTTTTGAATAGTCTAATTAGAATAATGATAAAGAACTAAAAACGAATTAGAAAAGAAAAAAAATAAAGATAAAAGATCAAACTCCTGCTGGGCCGCCATCCTCCCCTGGCCCCAGCTCTTTTCCCTCTCTTCTGGCCCAACCCGCCACCAAGGCCCAGCGGGCCACCTTCCTCCCCTCTCTTTCTCGGCCCCTAGAGCCCAGCCGCCCTCCCCTCTCTCCCTTTTTCTCACCGACCAGCGGGCCCCACATCGTCATCCCTAACCACCAGCCATTTTCCATGGAGCAACCGCCCCCATCCTTTACCCGGTCGAACCTGCCCGATTTCTACGCAATCTCGCCCCTATCTTCTCCTCCAACTTTCCCTCCGCGTAGGCCGCAACTGCCCCTATAAATCCCCCACGAAACCGTTGCCCTCGACCCTTCTCTCTCCTCCCCAAAAACCGAACCCTTGCCCTCACCGTTTCGCCCTCATCCGCAAGCCACCCCAGCCGCCGCCGACCTCGCGTCGTCCCTCCCCGCACCCCACCGCCCCATCACAGACACGCTCCGCCGAGCTTCAATGCTTGGACGACACCCGCACCGCCGCCCAAGTCTGCTCCGCCACCACAGCCGCCGAGACCCAACCTCCGGCCATCTTCAACCTAACCGACCCCCTTGGTGAGTTTCCTGCGAGCTCCTCTTCAACTTGAGCTCTTTTCCGTTGAGATCCAGCCGCTAGAGCGTCGGGAACGGCCAACTCCGACGAGGAGCCACCATGGCGCCACCGCGCCGGCTCTGGCCTCCGGCCAGCCAGCCGTGCCTCCCCTGGGCCGTTGGATCCTGTACGGATGGCCCAGATCAGATCGAAATCCCCTCCTTCATTCTTTTAAATCAGATCCGTTCAAATCAAAATCAAAGGCCCAGATTGAACCACGTCACCAACGTATAATCCAACCCAGCCGATCTACATCCGAGAGCCCACATCGTGCCACATCATCTACTTGTGCCACATCATCTACTTGACAAGATCCGTCCATTTTGAAATCTAAGGCCCAGATTAATTCTGATTTCTTAATAAAAATAAATCCAACTCTTTACTACATGAGCATGAGGTCATGCTGACGTCAGCAAAACAGAATAACAAGAATTAATTAGAAAATTAAGATAATTAATTTCAGATTATATGTTAATTAGTAAATATAATAATAAAGTAATTTATAATATTATTAATCTGAAAAATAATTATAAGAATTAGCTGACAATTAATTTAGTTATAATTAATTATACTAGTTTTTTAGAAAAGCCCCTATACTTTTATTAAACTATAGACAAGTCCCTGCCCTATGACAAAATCACATTTGGTCCTTGAACTTTTCTGTAATAAATTTTTAGTCCTTAATTATTTCTCAAAATTACAATTAGGTCCCCGAAACTTTATTGTAATTACAGATTAGCATCATAAATAGTAATAAAAATGATAATACCTATAATAATTATATATTATATATAGTAATAATTAGTAGAATTATTAATAATTATAAATATCATAATAATAATGCTATTAATAGCAATAATGATTATTAAGTAAATAGTAAAATAACATGATAATATCATTATTGTACCACTAATAATAATAATAAATGTATTACATAGTGATATTAACATTGTTAATGATGATGATAAAAATAATAGTATAATAATAATAATAATGATAGTGTTTAATGAATATAATAATATTATTATTAATATAAGAATATTATTTATATCGGTCCCTAACTTTATGAAATTGTTAATAAATCCCTATCAATTAATAATTCTAATTTTAAAACTTAATGTTTTATTAATTAACATATGTTACTATTTTAATATAATAATTTGCACTTAAGTCTTAAGATATTAATTTTAATTGCAGATTAGTCCGTGAACCTTATAAACACCATACTTTTCAACCATAGCTCCGATTTAAGGGATTCTTACGCCAAAACAATAGTATCGAAATAACCTATACATTCATGACATTATCCTATTGATTCTCTTCTGTTTTATGCACAGTTGTGATTGAATTGTGTTTCCTTGTTTGTTTTGCCTGCACGTTTAGACGAATACGCTTCGTATCCGCGTTGCGAGGACTTCAAGAATCGACACTCCAAGGTTATTGAGCAGCAATACTATTACAAAAACAAGTGTCCTTGATCATTTTGTGCCTACTTTACAAAAATTTTATCTTGTAGATTGCATGCTTGTGTCAAATTGAATGTGCACCTATTATTAGAAATTCACCTAGTCTTTTCTTATTATATCTTGTCGCTCTAGTTTACTTTTTTGTTGGGTAGATTACATGCTTAGCTTGTTGTTGTCGGAATGGGTGATATTAATTGGACTTATTATCATACTTGCTTCACGAGGATTAATGGGTTATTTAATAGTAACTTAGAGATTAGTGATTTGAGAGATATGGTTGGTGTAGGGCTGTGTGCGGGGTTACTGACACTATCCCTTGGTATGTTATCTTTTCAAATCTAAGGACCGGTTCGTGGAGTGACCACCCATGTGTTACCGTAGAACCACGAGCCAAGGATGGGCGCGGCCTGACGTAGTAAGTGATAGAAACCAGATCTGTACATGCCAACCGATGGAGCGGAGAAAGCGAGTTACGCCAGAAACCGCTTGAAGAGAGATGTGTGGAGAAGGGAGGGTTGCTTTCGAAAACCATCTGGCACAAGAGGGGCCTTTCCAAGGTTACGGTTAATGCTTTATAGGTGAAACCTTAGTGGGCATGTACAAGCTGGTGGAAGCCATAGAAAAGCATTGAATTGATCTTTTAGCCCTCACACCGAAGGAAGTGTGTGAGTGCGGAGCTGGCACAGGCATAATGGAGATTCTTTAGTCCACCTGAAAACAGGGGATGAAATCACTTCTCGTGGGGAATTGTGTACAACCACTTCAGAGTTAAAACTGTCATGACAGTCGTGCTCACAGTCATGATCATTGCATGGACCCTCACATGATTAGCGGGATTTTAGTATAGTTTGGTTGGTGATCACAATGGGAGACTGTGATTAGTTCTTATGTTGGGGCTATAGCTGAGTAGACTGTAGACATGTTGGTCTATAGGTGCAATGTCTTATCACTTAGTAAATAGATGCTTAATAAAAAGTGTGTCTCTATTGTGTGCTTTTATGCAAAAGAACCCTATACTGCCTTTGCCTTGTTTGTTGTCACATGCCATCTTTTTCCACACTTGCTAAGTACATCCCGACTCAACCTTACCTTTATAAATGCTGCTCAGTTGAAAGAAAAGTTTGAGAGGACATTGAAGACATAGTAGCTGATGTCTAGGCGTGCCGTCTCTCTGGTCGACTGCATGTGGAAGCTATACTATGCTTGGTTGTGGAAGCTATACTACGCTTAGTTTTCTATTCCGCTGCATTTGGTAATCGTTGTTTTTCTATTTAATCGTAACATTGTTCTGTTTTACCATTAATAAAGTCACTTTATGTGTGAAACTTTATTTCAAGACACACATAAAGGGTCACTTGGTTTTAGCCCTTAAAATCGGGTGTGACATTGACCCACCGACCCAAAAAACCAAAAACTTGCATCCCTAATGGTACTTATTTTATGAAGTATTTTCATTTCGCGGCATCATATTAAAATATTAACATGGTGGTGCTAATTACACCAATGTCACACCCCAAATTTTCTAATTTGGGGATGTGAACCTTTTCCACTAAAATAAAGTAAAATTTGCGATTATTTTAATGATTATAAATTGCTATTCATTTGTTTTGAATTTTAAATATATTCAAATTTTCTTTGAAATTAAAGCTTAATGTTTGTTTAATAAAATGATATTGTTATAATTTTTTAATTGAAAGAGTGATGTTTTCTCAAAATTTTGATTTTCGAAAAGATGTCTTGAAAACATGATTTTGTTTGACAACTTTCAAATAAAGCAAAAGAATCTATCTCAAAATCTTTTAACAATTGTTCTACTATTTTGGAAATAATTTGATAAAATAAAATTGGAACAAGAATAGAAAAGGAATAAAGAGGATTAGAGAATAATAATAATAATAAAGAAAAGTCTCACCGCCAGCTAGGGCCCAAACGGCAGCGCCGCTTCAACCCCGCGCGCGCCACCCGCTAACCCCGGAATCAACGGATCGCGCCCACAACCGTCCCCCGAGTTGGCCGCCCCCGAATCCTACAGAAATCCCCCCTGTCCCGGCTCTCTCTCTCTCCTCCCCATACCTCGAAACCATTGGCCACCGTCGCTGGCCCGTTTCAAGCTCGCCCGCGCTGTCGTGACCTCGTGCCGAGGTTCCCCGCGCCACACCGCCCCCGCCACAGCTGCTCCCTTCGAGAACCATCCACTGTAGCCGCCGCCTGACGCCGCCGAAGTTGTCGCCGAGCACCCCGCCGCCGAGACCCGACCTCCGACCGTCCCCGCCGCTGCACAAGCCCTCAGTAAGGATACCCTCGAGATCCTCTCCACTTTACCGTTTTCCCTGGTGAGTTCCGGCCACCGGAGCGCCGCCTTCGCCAACTCCGGCGAGGTCCGGCCATGGCCACCGCCGGTCGGCCGCCAGCAGCCCCTGCCTGGCCGCCATCACTCGCAACCGTTGGATCTTATGTGAGCGGCCCAGATTAGATCATGTTCCCCCTTTTATTATTTTAAAATCCCAACCTCCAAATCAAAACGAGCGGCCCAGATCAACCCAACATTTCCAGTATACAAATAAATAGAACTTCCCTTACTGCATCAGCGTTGCATCACGCTGACGTCAGCGAACCCGATTTAGTAAAATTCATTAGGAATTAGGGATAATTAATTTTGGATTAATGTTAATTATATAATAATAATAAAATAATTAATAATATTATTAAAGCGAAAATAAACATAATAATTAATTATAAGCAATTTTAAAAAAACCTATCTTTTACTTTTTTCGGTTTTAAAATATTGACACCGTTGATTTGTACTTATCAACTTTGAGCTTTCGTCTTATTAAAAAATTTGTTTTAATATGTAAAATTTTAATATTATTTAATTTATTATTAATAAATTTAGATAATAATTAATAATTTTACACATTTGAATAAGACGAATGGTCAGCCACCGCGGGCCCGGTCGTCCCCTGGTCTTCGCTGGAGGACCTCTCCCCGCCGGCCCCCGACTCACCGTTAGGCCTCACCTGTCGCCGGCCAAGCTTGCGCGAAACATGGTCGTGGTTCCCGGGCCTCGACCCCCCACTCCACGCGGCCCCAGTCGCCATCCTCCTGCCCCGCCACTTCGATCCCCTGGCTGCGCCCCCTTTCCCCTTCCTCTCCACCACTCTATCCCTCTCCATTGCCGGAGGGATTAAATGAGACAAAACGGAAGCGCCAGCTGCTCAACGAGCAGAAAAGCTGGCATTGTAGAAGAAGAGAAGGAGGTGCAGCGCGCGGCAGATCGTCCAAAGCCTGATGCTTTCCGTCTTCGTCGCCATCGTAATCGTCCATGAGGTGAGGTGGCTCCACTGCCCTTCTCATTCTGCTGGTTCCCGTGCTTTTATGTGTTCTGGTCGATAAATTTCAGAGTTTCACCGAAGAGAGGAAGTAAAAAAAAGCTTTCTTCCGTTCGATTCTATATCACTTGCTGTATGCTTGCTTTTGCACTTTCAGTTTAAGAGGTGGTAGCTCAAAAGCAAGCATAGGAGGAACTAACGATGCTAATCCGCACACGTCAACTTTGACAGGCACTTTGACCTCTTTCCTGGAGTATTATTCTCGCTTGCTAGCTAACTTGCCCGTTTGCCGTGCACTGCATATCTCTGCATCTGAATGCATAATGCTCTGCTACCTTTTGTGTGTAAACAAATACCACAATAGCACTTTCGATCAGTAGACTGCATGCTCTTACAGAATATTATAATGAAAATCTCTTCATTTTCTAATCTGATCGAATCTCCAGATTGGGAAAGATGTTGCTTAGTGTTTAAATGGAGCTCTTGCTAAGAGTGGACTATATAATTGAGTTGGAATATGAACCTTGCACTTGAACAATGCCATGCTTATAAATTACAAGGGGAAGCGACATGATCATCTCCTGGTTCTACCAGTCTACAGTCTAATATACTAATAGTTGTTTACTTGCATGTAAGACTGTATATCTATGCCATTTCCTTACTAAGAACCTAAGCTGTTCAACTATTATTCACTGATAATGCTATACTATTATAGCACTTCAGACATAACAGTCATAAGAGTTTTGTGCAAACTATATTGATTTATCAGTGAAGGAACTATTATATGAAGAAGCTACAGAGTACTTCCAATATTTTCAGATATTTCCCATGATATATGAAGAGAATCCTTGCAAATCAGTTTTTAGTAATCACTCTGCATGTTTGCTCATGATTTGCAGTTCCCAAATAGAGTCAACTGTAAACAATTTCTTATATGCTGCAAGGAGATGAATTTTCTCATGGCTGCTCCATTTTCTCTATAAATAGCATACTAACCATTTCTCTTATGGTGGGTACAACAGTTCAATGAGCTTGATACAGGTAACAACAGCAAAGCTACCTACACGAGGCAACGCCCCGTGGGTTTTCTAGTCACTTATTTAATTTAGAAATCAATCCCTGCCATGTTATAGCTTTACACTTTAATCTCTAAACTTTTCAACAATTAATCATTAGTCCTTAATTAATTTTGTAAATTACAATTAGATTTTTAAAACTTAATTTTAATTACAGATTAGCCCCATAAATAGTAAGAAATAATTATAATCATTATATTATATAAATTATGACAATAACAATATTTTGTTATAATAGTAATAATAATTAGTATAGTTATTAATAATTATAAAATATCATAACATAATAATAATGTTATTCATAACAATAAAAGTTATTAAAATAACATTAAAATAATATTATAATATTATAATTCTACTAAAAATAATAGTAAATATGTTACATAATGTTAACATTATTAATGATGATAATAATTATAATGAAAATAAATATAATAACACCATTATTAATTATTGTCATAATACTAAAATCATTATAGCAACAATAGTAATATTATTAAGGAATAGTAATAATAATCCAATCCTAATTATAGTAATAATTACAATAATACTTTTGATAATAATAATAACTTAAATAATAATAATATACAATAGTACTAATAGTAATGGTAAAACAATTTTGAGAATTGTAAAATTATTATTAAAATAGTAATAGTTATCATAAAATTAATATTATGGTAAAAATGATAGTAATGACAGTGCTATAATATAATATTGATGAATATGATAATCATAACTATATTAATATTTATATTGCTAATAATAGTACTACTAATAATTATTGTAATAGTATAATTTATTTTAATAACAGCAATAATAATTCTAATAGTGATAAATAATTATTTCTTACTATTTA
>BCLF01000073.1:451182-466285 GCA_001602275.1 Zoysia japonica | reverse complement strand
AGTGCTATAATATAATAATGATGAATATGATAATCATAACTATATTAATATTTATATTGCTAATAATAGTACTACTAATAATTATTGTAATAGTATAATTTATTTTAATAACAGCAATAATAATTCTAATAGTGATAAATAATTCCAATAATAATAATAATTAATATTAATAACATAATTTATGATAATAAGATAAATAATAATATTAAATACAAATAACAATGATAATAATAGTACACTAATAATAGTAATGCTAATGATAATATTTCTTATGCTGACGACGACAACGACAACAACAACAACAATAATAAAAAATAATAATAATAATTTTGATAGTGTTAATAAATATAATAATAATGTTAATATAAGAATATTATATATAACTAAGTCTTTTGTAACTTTATTGAATTATAAAATAATACCTATCAATTAATAAATTATATTTTAAATACTAAATTTTTATAAAATAATATATCTTACTTTTCAGATTTAATAGTTTGCAATTAGATCCTCAAAACTAAAATTTACTTACAAATTAATTCTTGAAACATTATAAACACTATAACTTTTGAAACGTAGCTTGGATTTCAGCAATTCTTGTGCCAAAATAACTGTAGCAACATAACCTATGCATTCGTGACATTCTCCTATTGATTCTCTTCTGTTTTGTACATAGTTGTGATTGTTTTGTGTTTTCTTTGTCCGTCATGCCAGCGCGCTTAGACGAATTCGCTTCGGATGAGCTATATGAGAACTGTCAGCACCAAGCCTCCAAGATTATTGAGCAGCAATACTATTACAAAGACAAGTGCCTTTGACCATCTTGTGCCTACTTTATAAAACTTATATCTTGTAGATTACATGCTTGTGTCAAATTGAATGCGTATCTATTATTAGAAATTCACCTAGTCTTTTTTTATTATGCCTTGTCGCCCTAGTTTACCTTTTTGTTGGGTAGATACATGCTTAGCTTGCTGTTGCCGGGATGGGTGATGTTAAATTAATTTATTATTATACTTGCTTCACGAGAATTAATGGGTTATTTAATAGTAATTTGGAGATTAGTGATTTGAGAGATATAGTTGGTGTGGGCTGTGTGTGGGGTTACCGGCACTATCCTTTTGTTATGTTATCTTCTCAAATCTAAGAATCAGTTCATGGAGCGACCACCCATGTGCAACCGTACAACCATGAGCCAAATATGGGTACGGCCTGGCGTAGTAAGTGGTGAAGACCGGTTCTATGCGTGTCAACCAGTGGAGCGGAAAAAGCGAGTTACGCCTGGATCTGTTAGAGAGATGTGTCGGGAAGTGAGGGTTACTCCTGGAACCATGTGGCACAAGAGGGAGGGCCTTTCCCAGGTTACATTTAGTGACTGATTAGGTGAAACCTCAGTGGGCACCTACAAGCTAAAGAAAGCTATGGAAAAGCCTTGAAATGATCTCCTGGCCTTCACACCGAAAGAAGTGTGCAAGTGCTCGGTCAGCATGGGCGAATGGAGGTTCTTTAGTCCACCAGGAAACAGGAGATGAAATCACTTCTCGTGAGAAATATGTACAACCTCTGCAGAGTTAAAACTGTTATGACAGTCGTGCTCACATTCACGAGCATTGCATGGACTCTCACATGATTAGTGGGATTTGTTATGGTTTAGTTTGGTGAATCACAGTGGGAGACTGTGATTGGTTCTTATGTTGGTGCTACAGTCGGGCAAGCTGTAGGCATGTTGGTTTATAGTTGCGATGTCTGTCACTTAGTAAATATTAGGTGCTTAATAGGAAGTGTGTCTTTATTGTATGCTTTTGTGCAAAAGAACCCTATGTTGTCTTTATCTTGTTTATTGCCACGTATCATACTTTTTCACACTTGCTGAGTACATCTCATACTCAAGCTTGCCTTTATAAATGCTGCTTAGTTGAAAGAAAAATTTGAGAGGACATTGAAGACGCAGGAGCTGAAGTCTAGGCATGTCGTCTCTCCGGTCGACTGCCTGTGAAAGTTGCGCTACGCTTAGTTTCCTTTTCCGCTGCATTCGATAATCGTTTTATTTTTTCTTTTATTGTAACATTGTTCTGTCTTATTATTAATGATGTCACTTTATGTGTAAAACTTGATACATGTGCACATATAAAGAGTCATTTGGTTTTGGGCTTAAAACCGGGTGTGACAACCAACAACTCACCAAGGGGTATATACTATTGATCCATAGCCACCTAAACCATTAATCACTTCTCCATTTTACTTGCTTTTAGAGTCCAATTCATATCCATTCTCTTTTACTTAAAACAATCAAACAGTCTTTCATTTTTCCCGACTGATCAAGTAGTACTTTCACAAAGCTAGACTGGATGTTTTTAAACGAAATTGAGACTTTCAGGTAGACTAGCGTGCAAGAAACCATTTGGCAGTCGCGGGTATAGCACGCGAAATCTAACCTATGCAGCAGAACATGCTTGCTCTGCATGTGATGCATGGAGGACTGGCCCACTACGGTGTGCTTGCAGAACGGCCAGTTGCAAATCTCATTGGTGTGCTTCTATGGTCCTTCAGTTTTAAAATTATAAAATATTAACTCTGTTTATTTTTAACATCAATTCTCACTTAACTAAGTTTCCTCTTAAGTTTCCTCTTGAACCCTAACTCACACAAGGTCAGGCGGCTGCGACCGGCGAGCAGCCTAGCAAGCACGCTGGGTGGGACTGGCGTAGGCAGTGCTGGGCGTGCGTGGGCGCACAGTCCGCGCGACACGAGCACGCATTGGTGGCAAGGGCGGTGCTAAGGCGCGCGTGGGGCGGTCGAGGCCTTGCGGCTCTAGGCGGAGCAGGCAGCGTTAGGTCTGTTAGGTGTGAAAAGTTGTCAACAACTAAACTGTTACAGTTAGTCGTAATTATTGACTAATTGACTAAGTAGCTTTGATTGAAGGCTCTAGAACACAACATGGTGTTCCTCTCTAGTGTGCAAGCGGCATGAGAAGTTGGAGAGCCCAATCAACTCACTGTTGCATCACTAAGAAAAGTCATCCTATACCTTAAAATTGTAGAGCAAAAACATCAAGAACAGATAAGGACATAAGATCAGGGGATGAGTGCTCAAGAACCTAGCAATCTAATAGGGCGGGCACGCATGGGCTGCCGGCCAGCCTCAGTAGACTCATAGAAAACCCTAGTTTGCCCCCCCCCCCCCCCTCTAATTCATTTAGCTATTAATAATATAAGAAACATTATAAAAAATAGAATTCTTCACTGAGTTTTAATGGTCAAAAAAATTTAGTCACTAAATATTGATAAATAGTGATCAAGATTTTATTTTTATTTGGATATATATTTTTAGTGACCAATGTGTATGATCATTAGTTGATAAATGTATTTAGTTCTAAGGGTTCTGTAATCGCTATATAATTTTAGTAATTACTATATACATATAGTGATAAATTTTTAGTCATCAAAGTGCAGCTGAAACTTTTTTGGTAAAATATCTATAGTGAGTAATATTAGACATATAGCGACCAATTACTTTGAGTAACATTAGACATATAGTGACCAATTAACTTAGTGAAAAAATATTTTTCTTATAGTGATGGAGGAGGGATTTAGTTCATTTTAAGAGTTTTTAGCCCATTCATGATCCAAAGAATGACCTACCTCTAACTAATTACTTGGCGGCATCGGCGGTGTGGAGGATACGAGTGACATGATCTCATCTGACTCAATCGTTTCGCCTGGCTGTGAACTACGATAGGCAACACACTGATGTCACTTCAGTTGCTATAGGAGTAGGAGATCACGGAGACGTACATAGGATGAACGGCTTAAGCTTCGAGTCACCCTCGCTGGAGATGGTGCGAACTACAATATGAAACGGATTGACCGCCCCCCATCTAAATTTTCCCATCCAGTTCCACCACTGCCTTCATATCATCCCTCTCCACCGGCTCAGCGCTCCCTTGCGCCTTCGCCTCCAGGCTAGGCCACTGACTTGTCTGCAGTATTTGGATTCCTGTCTGTCAAAGGTTACTTCCATATAAAGAAAACCTCGTCGATGGCTACTGAGGTTTTTGTGCTTATTTTGGACATATAGTGGTGGTGCTTATTTAAATTTGAAATGCAACTGAACCCAAATTTTAAAACTCAAGTTCTTTCCACATTTTGAAGTTTGACCATGATTCAAAATTTCTTGATTAAATTTCTTCTAAGTATGTTCATATGATGGTTCATGTTTAAAGCGATGGTACAAACACAATTATATTCATAAAACTAAGGTAAAATCATAAGGACAATTTTGTCTTATCACATCAAGTTAACACCGTTAGGGTACTAAATGGATTTGTGTTACAACAATGGTTGGGATAAAAAAATCATTGTTGAATCATAAAATCTAAAAAACAATTACTAAATCACAATTAGACTTTAAATTCATAGTTGAAATGCAATTGACCCTTATTTTTTTAACAACTTTTATTGATTTCATTGCAAATTTTTTGTCCTAAACATTATTGAAAGAAAAATAGTAGAGTAATTTGTTTTTGAAATATGAATCTAATAATCAATTTTGTATAACAAATTAAATTATTATTAGCGACGTTATATAAAAAACTGTCGCTAATAATACATTAGAGACAGGTATATATAGCCGCACGTTAGAGACAGCTGTTTAATCTGTGTCTTTAATGTGGGCACATCAGCGACGACTGTTGAATTTGTGTTTTTAATGTGAATACACCAGCAGTGATGTTGAAAGACTGTCTCTAATGTACCCAGATCATAGCAGAGACGACGGTTGAATTCGGGTCTCTAAATAGGTTTTGTGTCTGATGTTCTTGAAATATCATCGCACCCCTCCGTCATTCGCATCGTCCTTGCGCCGCCCCTCCTCGCGCCGCGGTCTCGTCCTCTTCGCGGGCGCCGCTGGCCCCGCCCCCTCCTCCTCCACCTCCGGCCTCACGCCGCCCTCCTCAAGCGCGTTGCCGTCCCCGGCCCGCCCCCTCCTCCGGCCTCGTGCCACTCCTCCTCGTGCGCATCGTCAGCCCCGGCCCCTCCTCCAGCCTCGCGTCGCTCCTCCTCGCGCGCATCTCCGGCCCCGCCCCCTCATCCACCTCCAGCGGCCAGCGCGGGGCGAGCGCCGTCCTCACGCCGTACCAATCTCCTCTGTACAATATCCTCACCATGTGATCTGTGGTTGCCTAGCGTACATGCACACCAAGGCGTGTGGACTGGGGAGCTTCTGCTGGCGGTGGTGCATGGAGACGAGCTCCAGTGCTTTCTTCCGGATCTGCAGCCTCTTTCTCTCCACAAGCATCTTACGGGTGGCGGCGCATGGATTTGCACAGAGACGAGCTCCATTGCCCTCTTCTAGATCCGCAGCCGTGAAAAGCTTCCAGATCTGCTCGCCGTGCCTATTGACAGGTCCGTGAAAAATCTGGTTCCCCTCTCCATGAACCATGATAAACCATCCTACATACTGCAGGCTTAATTGGTATTACCAGATGTTCATGGAAATGCTAGGCAGGGAACTGTAGTTTTTGTGATTTAATTTTGTAGTTCTTTTGCAGGGAGGTAGTGCTGGGCCTACTGGCCACTGAAACTTCCATCTTGAATCAGCATCGTTCACATCTGTGAATACTGCTGGATAGCTATGAATTCTGAAGAAACGCTCTAGTCCCAAATTTATTGTTTTTAAATTGTGTTATGCCTCTATCAGATCCATCTTCCTGCCCAAAAGTTGTCACCAAGGCAGCAAACAAGAAAGGTACCGAGCAGCATATTGGTTCTGTTACAGATTTCTAGGCAGGATTGGCATTTTCTATGTATTCTTTCCGATGTTGGCTCACTAGATCTGTCTTTTACTCTATTTTGTAGAGTTAAAGAATGCATCACTGTCAGTAGACATCCAATTATTTTTCTTCAAGTCATCACTGTTAACAAATCTTCATATTCCTTGTATCTAATGTGAATTTGAAATTCTTTACAATTGATAGGCCAGTAGAAATATGGGATGGAAAGCAAATCTTTCAGAGAGCTATTCAGAAGCAAGGGTATATCTTAAGCTATCTATTTAATTTAAACTGAGATGATATCTATTTAATTTTAGAAGGAGCAAGGACAACAAAAACATTCATTTCATTACTGATATATATTTTCATGTTGCAGCTGTCTGTTTTCAGCATGTTTGAGGTCTTATTGTTGTTTTATTTAGAGTGAAATGTACTATTGGGTATGGTCATATAGGTCCTTAAACTGTTAAAGTGACCATCCAGGTCTTTGAACTATTTAAGTATGGTCATCTAGGTCCCTTAAAGTGACAATCTAGGTCCCTAAACAAATTAAAAGGTATATGTCCAAGTTCATACCCTTTCGTCAGTGAGAAAAATCACATACGGCCATGCCAGTATGGATGGTGAGTCACGATGTTCAGGTCCACCTCCCCGAACCGCCGGCCAGATCCACTCGTGCTAGCCGCCGCCTCCACGAGCTCATGCCGGCCGCATCCCCCAAAACTCGCGATGGTGCATCCCCCGTGAGCTCACGCTGGCCACCTCACTCATGCCGCCACGCCCACGCCACCTCTCATCGTTGTCTGGCCCCACCTCACCAAGTGTCCCGACGGGTAGGCGCACGGGAATCAGGTATTCACGGATAGCGGGTGCAGGTAACGTTTCATGCCCATGACAGGTATCAGGCATGGTCACGAAATTCAACTTGGGGATATGGGTACACCAAAGCACTATCCGCAAATAATTTACCAATTGTCATCTTTAACGGTGAGTAACATGGTGAGAACATTGGTGCTAATAAATTATTGTATATATGCACCATATGCGAGCTTCCCTCCGCCACACACCATGGCACTGCTTCCATGATAATATAGGATTTGCGGGAATATGACATAGTCGATGATCTTTTTCTATCAATTTGTAAAGCCAGGAACTGATGCATATGACTCACCGTCCACGCTGGCATGGCCATGTCAGATACTTCCTGCTAATGAAGGGGTATGGATCTGGGCAAATATCTCTTAATTAGTTCAGGGACTTAAATGGCTACTTTAAGAGTTTAGGACTTAGATGACCATATCTAAATAGTTTAGAGACTTAGATGGTCACTTTAAGTGTTAAGAGACCTATATGACCATACCCTAAGAATTTAAGGACCTGTGGTGAATTTCACTCTTTTATTTTTATGCAGTATCATGGGAGTCATTCATTGCGTCACTGGTTGCAACTTTCGGATTGGCCCCCAACCTTAGAAACAACATTAGCATTAGATGAAGAGCAAGTTAGGAGAGTAGGAGATGACTCAGTAGGAGGGCCTGCTGTAACTCAGCAGCTTCTGATTGGTGTAAGATATTTAATTATTTTGATGCACTCATTTATCTGTTGGTATGGAATAAAATGTATTTCTTATTTACTGCAGGTAAATTATCTTCATAGCCATGGGCTTGCACACAGCGAGCTTAGGCTCGAGAACTTTCATGTGAGCCCGATTGACAAGCATGTAAAAGTGAGCAGCTTTTCCTATTGTTTGTATTTGTTGCATTTTGTCTTCGCCGTCATGCTTAATAGTTTAGCAGCTTTTCCAATTGTATGTATTTGTTGCACATTTGAAGCATGTTTGATAAATTAGGGTATGCATTGGTTGTTGGCAGAACCAAACCAGCAAGGATTTATGTTGTGCAAGCTAAAGTGTGTGAACAATCTGCAGGAGCATCTTCTCAAGTGTGTGTACCGAAGTTCTAAATATTTAGAGTAGGTCATAGCATGTCTTTAGTGGAGTAAGCTCAAGTGTGTGAACTAAAATTCTTAGTTTAAGAGTTCAACTATTGTACATAATGAACAATGGTGCAGCTTGTTATAGTGATTTGTTCAGTTTTTGTAAAAAACTGTGATTTAGTCATTTGATGTCAGTATTTATTATTAGAGACGGACTTTTGAAACAGCGTCTCTAATGACTTCAGTTAGAGACGGTCTTTCAAACACACGTCTTTAATGATTTCACATTAGAGACGTGCTTTTGAAATCGTCTCTCATGACCTTACATCAAAAACGGGTTTTTGAAACCGCGTCTCTAATGACTTCATATTAGAACGCTCGTCTCTAATGACTTCATATTAGAACGCTCTTCTCTAATGATCTCACATCAGAGACGTGCGTTGTACAGCTGTCTCTAATGAGTAACATCAACGACAGTTGTTTGTCTCTCTCTAATGACTAGATATCAGTGACGTAAATTGACGTAAATTTAGTAACGGTTGCTATCCCCGTTTTTAATGTGAAAAAAAACTTCTACTCTTATGACTCTTTGTATTAGTGAATTATTGGCCAAAAGGCTTCTCTTAAAATACATATTACATTAGTGGAGCGAATATAATTTTCTATAGGAATCAATAGTCTTCGTGTTGATGCCCAAACTTAGCTTTCTGGGAGAATTAGCGGTTTTGATTTTCAAACTAGAAGTTCTAATTTTGGTAGACCAAATATGATAAAAAAATTAATTAAATCAAGACATTGATTTTTTTCAAGTATTTTGGATTTTTTTAAAAAAATTCATACACAAACGATCTGTCCATTCCATTAAAAAAATTGTAAACTGCATGGAACATGCGTATAGGCATGTGTCATTTTGGGATCCCAAAGAAGTACGGCTGGCTTCATAACCCCAGTTTTCTTCAGGGGCAAATAAGTCTTTATATCTTCACTAAGCAAGCACACTTCACGGCAATAGCATTTAGCACGTCAATTTGCTTCGGAATACTATTTTGCTGTTCCAGTTACTTGCGATGGCATTTTGCAACACTAAAAACTTTGTGATGGTAGTAAGCAAATTGACTCTTGCTGTTATTATGCTCTTGGATGGAAATGTTTGATGCATTTAATCTTGTGATATAAGCCACAATTTGACGACACTCGATTCAAATCAGTAAGGACCATTTGGATCTTTGAAATTAAATTTATTTTAATAATTATAATTTAGGCATAAGTTAATTAAGTTAATATAGTTGTATATGTAATATATTTGTATATTTATTCTTAGGCATACAAAGGATATATTTATATATTGCTTTTCGATGGTAGGAAAGTGAGTTAAAAAGTGTGTTATAAGTGACAGAATAAAATTATAGCATAATGATTTATAGAATTTATTTTCATCTCTCACCTTATTAATTTGAGATAAGCTTATTTGTAAGCTTAAAAAAGTTGTAAAATGTCAAATTCTAAGGTAACTATATTAATCTATTATGTAGATTTTAATTTTTCGAAAATGAAAGAATCCAGACGGCATTGATTTTAAAAACTTTATGTACACCTGTACTTGTATTAACATTTGCAGGTACTCCTACATCCTATATGCATGTGACAGACAAAACCAGCTGATTTGGGATGACAAAGTCAAACATTCATGCCTCGCTCCAAAGAGATGGTGGTAGTACAACGCGTGCTTCATTTGGCTCCGGGCTTTGTGTCTGCTCGATCCTTCCGTTCTAGCCGGCGACAACAGGACGGAAGAAGAAATCAAGCAAGAGTTTATTAGCAGTACTTAACCTATCACCCTCTCGATCGTCTACCAGTTTCTTCTTATTGTTATCAACAACAATTAAGTACTATAGATGCTAGCATCATTTTCACGCACGTCGTTTTCGAACTATTAATAATTACCAACTAGCACCGATGCCCGTGCTACACTACGGGTAGGGCAAAAAGATTCAGTTCACATTTGATACAATGATATATGCTTCTTTCGATAAAAAAATATAACATGACATAAAATCAATACGATACAGATAAGATAACACGGATAATTCAAAAATATATGTCATGAATATATAGATTTTTATCAAAAAATTATTCATACACTTCATCAAAGAAATTGCTTTCTCGTCATACGGGAAAGGTAAATTCAGATATTTTTTTGGTAGTATTCTTCTTGCCTCATTCAAATTAGATGACAATAATTGAATCAAGAATTCTCTCGTAGTACATATTATTAATTTACTTGAAGCCCACATTCCTTTTCCAAGATTGGACCTGTTCAATGTGTAACTCTACGAAAACAGAGTAACTGCCTTTCTTTATAAATACACTATGCAGTTCGTCAAGTTGCATCTTATAGCCACTAGGAACCTGCAGCTTCTAAAATTGACACGTTCTGATTGTAAACTACTTTATGAGAGATTGAACTAGTTCTTCAATCCCTGCCATTAAGCGGCTGCATATTATTCGAAGCGTGAAATAGAGAACCAACAAATTAGAGTCATGTAGCTGGTAGTACAAAGTGAATTAATCTTATTTCTTAAAGGTTCACCTTCCCAAGCAGCAAGTTCTAAATCATGTAGGCTCCTCTGATGTAAACATACTAACCTCCAATCATCTCTTTGGCTAGAAACCAGACCTGTACGATACATTCAGGCAAAACAAGGTTCGTTTGAAAATGAAAAATACATCTAGTTCCTTTTTAAGGAAAGCAATAGCTAGTTCCTTTTTAAGAAAAACAATCATCCTTGTCTCAGAAATGGTGAAAAATAGACAGTATAATTACCTTTTGAGCATACTGACGACCTCAAGAGCACCCAGAACACCTACTACACCATTGTATTTCTCTGAGAATGGAATAGCCTCAACATTAGAACCAGTAGCAACCACTCCTAGTTTATCTTTGGAACCCTTCCTGAAAGAAGCAACAATGTTACAATGTTACAAAATCAAGAGACCAGCACAGAGAAGGTAACATTCAATGTTATGGCACAGTATTTGGCATAACATGTTTGCTACGTCTAATCACAAATGACTTGAAAAGCCAGAAAGTTAAACCATCAGTTTATCAAAAGGAAGACAAAAAAAAAAGAATAATAGTGTAGACTCGTACCAGCCAGAGCCAAACTGGCAGCTCGCTCATGCGTTTTCATTGTTAGGAATCGATCAGAAAACCAGAAGGCGAACATTAATTAAACAGGGTTGTCGAGCATGAACTCGGTGACCGTGGTACGCGGCGGCGACGCCCCTGCGGCGTGGCACTCCACCTCGTCTGAGCTGCAATCGCCCGTTGATTCCGAACTCTGGCCTCCAAGAAGTCAAAGTCGGGGATGCCCCGCTCTTGAGGATGATATGCCTGTGCTTGCCGATCGCTGCACACCTTGACGCCGGAGTGGAGGGAGGACAGAAGGAGCGGGTCGAGGATGTCGGTCGGGTGGCGGCGGGAGCGCACGGAGGAGGTCGAGCGCGAGGCGCTTGCAGACTGCCGAGGAGGGCACTGATAGGAGGCGCGATGAGGAAGCGAGGCGGCGTGGTGAGGTGTTGCTAGGGGTCGGGCAAGGTGCCTCCATCACAGGCAAGGAGGTGTGGAAGGTGCGGAGCGGGGCGACCAGGACGGGGTGGTCGTTGCGGGGGCGGTGCCGCGGCAATTGTAGCGATGCGAAAGGCGCGGGGCAAGCGTCGGCGTCGGCACGCAAGGGGAAGGCGGTTGTTCGGCGTTAGCGTGACACCAAATATGTCGAGGATTAGGCGTGGAGGTAAAAGAATCGACGGTACTTTAAAAATAACGTGACACGAAACTAATAGATAAAAAAAGTGACATAAAAAATAAGTAATAGAAAAAGTCACACTAAATCAGGTGAGACAGACGACGTATTAGCGTTTATATTAGGAGCATCTCCGCGACGGTCACCACGCGACGCGACGCATCTTGCCGTGCACCCCAAGCACGTACATACAACACGCGTGACCTTTTTCTATATGTGCCGCGTCAAACGCTGAGCTGCAGTGCAGCACCCACTCCCCGGCCTGCTCGATCTCTTCATGCAAGATTGCTGCACATGGCGAGAAGCCATAGCTCATAGCGTCCAGCTAGATCAACAGTTAAGCTGCTAGTAAGAAATAAACCTCTCTCCCGATCAAGACAGGGGAGAGAGACCGCGTGGTGGCCGGAGTGTAGCAGCTCCACGTTGATTTGGCCATGCGGGCAGGGAGGGAGGCTCAGGCTAGCGGCAGCGCCGGCGCCGATGGAGGAGGAGGCGGAGGAGAGGATGGCGGCCGTGAGAAGAAGCTGGCGGCGACGGTGGGACGCGTGCCGCTGTACCGGCTGTTCGCGTTCGCGGACCGGACGGACGCCGCGCTGATGGCCGTGGGCGCCGCGGCGGCAATCGCCAACGGGATGGCGCAGCCGCTCATGACCTTCATCTTCGGCGACGTCATCGACGCCTTCGGCTCCACCGCCTCCCCCGACGTGCTTCACAGGGTCGTCAAGGTGAGCAACCACTATTGAGGATGCTATATATCTCTTCCAGCGGCAGAAATGATAGCTCCCGTTCTGCAGCTAATTAGTTTCTTTCTCTTGCTATGCTTGGCCTACGCTTGCCAAGCCGTACCGTTGCGTTGGACGGTTCGAGCTCACCTCCGGCATCATGCATTTGCGCCTCCCGTTTCTTGCGGGCTGCCGTTGCCAGCACGCTCGGATTGCAGCTGCAACAACAAGAGCATGAGTCTAGTTGGCTCCTGCTGTTGGCGTTGACTGACGAGCTTTAAATTTTTTTACTTGTGTTTTCACTACTATATTATTGGAAAAACGTCATGCATGACCTGTGGATTGTAAAGTCAACGCGTGACTGGGGTATTAATTCAGTCCAAGTTTTTTTTGACTAGTTACATGTTATTACAATTTTTCAAGTTTACCATCATCGTGTTACACAGATGAGGACCTACCAGTAAATGACATGTAAAACAAGATGTCATATTTCAAATTCTACAAAATTATAATAGCATCCACTAAATTAATCTTTTTTTAATCGTGGTGCCGATACTTAACATGAAGTAGGAATGATACACTTCCTCCGTCCCATTTGCATGTCGTTTTAGCTCTGCACATAAAAATTAATGAGAGATAAAAAGTTGAATGTATAAAAAGTAAGAATAAAATAGAAAAAGATATGTTTTGTAGTAAAAAAAAGAAAATTGTATTGAAAAAAGAGAATGACAAGTACTTAAAAAAGGGTGTTTTGAACAGTGTTTGTCAAGCATTAAAAATATGAATTACAAATAAGTTTAACTCATTAAGTTATCTTCTTCTTTTTAAATTTTTTGTTGTCATTAACTTGTAACATCATCTTTGACTATTCTTCTTATTCAAAAAAAATTTATTCAAATATTCAAGAAACTTCAGTGATAAAAGAGAATTATAACAAAATACTACTCCCTCCGTCTCAGTGACTTTTTGACCTTTTGAAATCTATTCATCTTATTAAAAAAATTTATAAAAATACAAAACAAATAAATCATAGTTAAAGTATTTTTAATAATAAATCATTTCATAATAAAATAAATAATATTTTTCACAATTTTTATGATAAGACGAATAATCAAAGGTGGATATTTGAAAATTTAGAATAACATTTATTTTGAAATAGAGGTAGTATATGATATTTATATTTTTAATAAAATAAATAGTCAAAATTAATGTTAGAAGTCAACAACAACAAAAATTTAAAACGAAAGAGACCCAAATATTATAAGAAAGGATTTAGTGCACATCGCTTTATAAAGATCAAACACATAATACAGAGAAAAATAAAATAAAAAAAAAGCGGGACACGACAATTTCGGCTAAAAAGCTAATTGGGCCTGAACGTAAGATCATTTTATCAACTTGGGCTTCTCTTGTTTTCAAACAAAAAAAAAAACTTGGGCTTCTATTCTCTCCCATTTGCTCCTCTGCTTCGTGAGCTCGGAAATGGCGCCGGCTGCTCGTCGCGGCCATGAAGCCGGCGACGGCGAGTCAGCCGATACGCTGCGGCCGCCTCCCTGTGCAGAAGGATGGGTCAATTGGCCCATCACTGCATTGTGGTATTCCCAGATAATATGCCGAACCACATCTTCTAGGGCTAGGTTTGTTCTTCTGGGTATTAAATTTGGCATCTGTCTGCGAGATGAAGATTTCTTTGTGAGAGTGGGGAAAGCATGTAATTAACAATTTTTTCTCGAATTCATAAGGGGGAAAGTTCCGTCCATTTGTGTTAGTGCGGTGGTATTTTGTGTTTTGGTATGCGCGGCCGCGCTGCTACTTGTTGAAGCTGAATTGCCAACAGGTCATCAGTGCTTGACTTCTATAGGGCTCACCTGTCCAGCGACTGAGAACTTAACCTCAACGCCCTACATTTGTTATTTGACACCATCCAATTTGGTTACGGGCAGCACAAAAATTTTGAACCGAGGGTTTATTATGTTTGCTTAGTGTTGAATAATACAATGATTGCCCTAGAAAAGGGTAAAATATAATCAATTGCTAGTAATAATGATTTTTTGCTTTTTATAGAAAAGATGTGGGAGTAGGGATGCAAGTTTGCATTTTTTTTTTTGGTCAGTGGGTTGAACCAAAACTCACTAAAATTAACTAAATCCCCACCTCCATCTTATATTGTTAGTATGGTATACGAACTAAAGGCTTGGCCCACAAATACCCGTTGAGTACTTGCATCCCTAGGTGGGAGTCTATCTCTAAACAATATGTGGTTTCTATCTCTAAGCTATGTCCAATATCTTATCTTTCAGGTGATCATGAACTTTGTTTATCTTGCCATTGGAGCAGGACTTGCTTCGACATTTCGTAAGTGGGTTTTCTAGTAAAAACAATCAATATAGTATAATCTTCTGAAATATTTCACTTTATCTTTTTATTTGGGGCAAACGGGCCTCCAGTTGAGTTTGTTAGTTGGCTCTATTAGCACTCCTCTGGTCTTAGGTTGTACTTCCCGTGGGAGAGATGCCTATGTTAAAAAAAAAAATCCCACACTAAAGCACAGGTCTAAGGCCTGGTGAGGTCATTGGTCTTTCTCGCACAGGTTACGGTGCTGCTGTGTAAGGGTGGAGCAGGGGTTCCGAGATTTTCTCAACTTGTGTGACAAGGTCAGTGGCGGACCGCTCATGATGGCTGGGTATTCCCAGGAATACCCAGCTTTTTTACAAAACTATTAAGTATGTATTATATATGTATATGTTAATAATTTAAAATAGACTCAATATACTTTCAGTTAGCCATTATTTCGTCTCACAGCGGCACATCCCAAAGATCCATCTCTGGAAGCAAAATCCATTGCCAGAAATCTAGTCACCAAGTTTTAGTGA
>BCLF01000073.1:407465-433295 GCA_001602275.1 Zoysia japonica | reverse complement strand
GTTAACTAACGAAATAATTTTAAAATTATAATTAGTCAAAGCATAAATAGTAAAAGTCAAAATTGCCAAGTATTTGTAAATAGAGGTAAGTACCATATTATACTCCTCTGCACAATAAAAATTTACCTCTTGATTTTGTTCACTACGACTTCTACTAATGATTTTGATAAATTCAGTTAATTTTAATAATATAAATTATGTATATGATGAAAGTACTTTTTTTATGAATTTAAAAGTAAAAAATACCAAGTTTTTAAATTTAACTGAATCTATAGTAATAATTGATCAAAGTTGTAGTTAACAAAAACTAGAAATAATGCCGGCTCTGTAGTTTCAAAGACCCAGGGGCGAACTTAGGTCATGTTTGACATGACTCCAGAGTTACTCTACCTTGGAGCCAAAAAAAAATCTAACAAAAACATTTCAACTCTCAAATTTCGTGTGGAGCTCCAGTTTATTTCTCTGGAGCATCTTTTTTCCAACTCAAAAAAATCTGAAACAAATCTAAACGTGGAGTTCTGAATTATTTACCCACCTCTACCATTGGATACACAATCGTTCTTTTATCCCTCCTCGGCCATCTATTTATCTTCCTCATATGTCCTCTGCCGAAGCTGCATAAGAGATCGCACCTGCATCGAGATCTCGCACGAGTGAAAAAAAAATATAAAGTCGTCCTTGAAAAAAAAACTAAAGTAGCAAAAGAAACAAAACAAAATCATCTAACAAGAGTTCACTTCTAGCACATAATCTTTGTTCTCAACAACTAATTAATATAAAATAAAATTTATTAAAGATAAAAGAGAAGTAAGAAGAAAAATCCAAATGGTTAAAAAGGAAAAGATTAGTTAGGTGTAAAATCACCTCATCACAAGATCAGTACAACTTTGTGTGAGCTCCGGTTTAGGTCTTGGCCTGTCAAAAAAATTGTGCTATTTTGTTTCTGCTTCTTTGAATACAGTGGACCTAATCTATTAATGTAGGTATATATTGTACTCAAATTCTGAGATTGGACCGAGCCCTATGCATTAGGACCAAGGAAGTAATCATTTTATCTTGCTCATTTTCATTTTTGCGTACAATGAGCCCTATGCCGAGGTGGTACAAAGACAGTGCTGACTGTTGAGCAGCCGGGCCGAGGTGGTACTAGAAAAGACAGTGTTGACTGTCGAGCAGCCGGTGGATCCTAAATGTCTGGGCCAAATTTTGATTTTTTTTTTCCTCCTCTGTTGGTTGCCAACCTGGGGTCACGCCCAGTAAGCAGTAGCCATGGAGTGCATGTTATAGTCATGCAGTAGTGTTTCCTTCCACTATTTTATTTTATTTTATTTATAACCTTAGATAGAAATTTGTGTTATTTTTCATCAAGAAATCATAGTAATTGTTTATAAAATATAATATTAACTGTTATATTGAACTATGTTCTAGTATTATAATTTGATTATAGATTCATTTATATTCCATATATTAGAGTTAGGTCTTCTTTTAGAACGCAGGAATTTGTCAAAGGAATCAGTTCGATATTTTTTGGTTGGACCTTGGTAAGTCAGCAATAGCCGTAGGGGGATTCATTTGGCCCAAATCGCTCATACCCTTTGGCTTTTCATCTTTCTTCCTGGCGTGATCAGCGGCAACAGACGAGCTGTGCGCAGGTGGGAAAAATAGCACTAATGGCAAAGGAGATGAATGGACGGAGAGCAATTTGCATTACAGCCGCTTCATATTTCTGATGGACATGCAGAGCAATTCTTGGAAAGGAGAGGGAGAATGGAAGGCGAGCGAGCAGCCGCCTTCGCTATGCCCAACCTCACCAACAGTGATTACTGTTCTTCACTCATGGAAATAAACGTCCCCATTGGAAATCCAACGGGCAAGGGCAACCAGCCGAAACGGCGATATAAACGCAGGGCGGTAGTATTTCAACAATTGGAAGCTCCATCGCCGCCGCCGTCCACCACGCCGCGCGCCGAAAAACCCAGAGTAAATCCTACAGCTAGCTAGCGAAGCCCAACCTCCGGTGATGGCGCCCAAGAGCCCCGCTCAGCAGCCGCCGCCGGCGATCGAGTCGTCCGAGGAGATGGGCTCAGGTTCGAGCTCTGACCAGTCGGAGGAGGAGATTGCCCCGTCGCCCCACGCCCCCGTTCCCAAGAACAAAGCTGCACTACCGCTTCAGCGAACCGAGGCCTCGGACGACGAGGTTGAGGAAGAGGTAGAGGAGGGGGAGGATGAAGAGGATGAGGTAGAGGAGGAGGAGACGGACGGCGAGGATGAGATGGACGGCGAGGAGGAAGGAGTAGAGGAGGAGGAGACGGACAGTGAGGAGGAAGAGGAAGAGGAGGAGGAGACGGACAGCGAGGAGGAAGAGGAGGAGGAGACGGACAGTGAGGAGGAAGAGGTCTGCTCCGACAACGACGAGGTCCGCATCCTCGAGGTCCTCGCCGCCCACCGCCAGAAGCACGGCACGCTGCCGGAGAACGAAGGTCTCAAAGCCGTCGTCGACGGCAAACTCAAAGGTGCTGACTACACCTTAGAGGATATTGAGGAGAAGGTCAAGAATCTGAGGTCCCGGTACACCAGGGCTGTCCAGGGGGTTCGACTGCCGACCAACGGACCCGACCGCCAGGTCTTCCGTCTGTCCAAGGAAGTCTGGGGCGGCAGCGACAAGCCAGCGAACAACAGCACTGTGCCGGCTGATTTCGATGAGATGTGCGCTATGTACCCGTACCTCGGGGACGTGCTGAAGGAGATAAAGATGGAGTGCCCGGGTGTGTTCAACAAGGAGTTCAGCATGATCGACAAGGACACGGCGCGTGCTATGGATCAAAGGTTCAAGGAGGAGGTGATGAAGGAGCTGGAGGTGGTGGAGCGTGGCTACGAAGTGGAGAAGAAGGTCCTCAAGACGCTGATGCGCCTAATCCACTGATCATGAGCTGCTTCAACATGGTTTAGTATGATCTGTCGTCGTTTCAGCGTGTTAGGAAATGCTTGGGTGATGACTACCTTTAGTAGGAATGGTTTGTCCAGACTTCTGAACTCTCTGCAAACAATATTTTGTCGGTAACTTGGTGGCAAAACGACCTTCTTGGTTGTTTCATGTGATGGTATTTTAGCTGTTTAATGGATGCTGCAAAATGGCCATGCTCTTAATATAAGTATTTCAATAATTTTTGTCAAATTTTCAAAATTTTCTACATGACTAGTTGGTTTTAGAACTCCTACATCAAGGCCTATTCTTTGTTGCTAGTTCAGATGCTTCTTTATATAGCTAGCGCTACATGCAGCAGTTAGTGTATTGTCGCCACTTGTTTTGCACGGGGTTCGGTCGTTTACTAAGGCTAGAAGAGAATTTCAGAACTGAAAACACAAGAAGGAATTTAAGTTTTTTTTCATGACGACTTCATTGACACTGTTTTATGTTAAAGCCTTATACTCTGTATCATGAATCCTGTGAATTTTTATGTTTAATTTTGCTTTATATAAATTAGATCAATATTGTATATGGCTCTGGCTCCATCCAGCTGCCGTTTTTATGGCTGTGCAGCCTTGTGCTGTAGCGGTAAGTACTGAAGCGGAAAGAAGTTTTCTGTTACCCATGAGAACAGCAACAGCCACAACGCTGATAGAAAGAGTGCTGCCGAACAGAGCCTCTGCCCTTACAAAAAGTTTAGAATAAATAATTATTCTTTGCATATAGATGGAATTTTTTTGCATTCTCTTAACAATATTTGTTGCTGGTAGTAGTCAATCAAATGTCATCATACCTCTTCCGCTTAGTTGGTGGAATCACAGGAAATATGATTGTGGCATACTATAAGCATTTTCTAAAATATAAGCATTTTTAGATTTAGATAAGGTCAAATTTTTTTAACTTCTACCAATAATACCTACAAAATTACATAACTTTTTAATATAAAAATATAATTTTATGAAAGTTTATTTAATGATAAATCCAAAAAATATAATTTTTATGTGAAAAATATTATTAATTATATATTATTAGTTGTCAAAGTGATAAAATTTTGACTTTGACTAAATTTAGAATTGCTTATATTTTTGGAACGAAGGGTTTGACTCAAGAGCGATGATAATCCCACTTATTTCCATGTTTTTAAGTTGATTTTGTAGTTTTGAGCGGTATAACTATGGCCCTGTTTGTTTCCCCATTAGATTATATAATCTAGATTATAATCTTAATTTTTTTATAATTTAATTATAATCTAAATTATATAATTTAGATTATAATTTGTACTTGTCAGTTTGGCAACCTAGCTTATTTGAACACGGATTATTTTTTTTGAATGTAAGAAGATAACAATGCCCTTGATTACTTTGTTATATCTTGGTTATAATCAGTTGCCCAGCAACCGAGTCCCGCGCTGCGATCCGCCGGTTCGACTCTTTCCTTATCTTCAATACCTTCATTGAACAGGACCCTAGACAACAAATTGGTATAATCCAAAGATGGGAATAGGTCCTCCTCAGGATCAGCGACCCTTTTCAGATCCATATTGCGATCCAAAGCTTCGGATTTGAGGGAGATTAGGGTAGGGTTTGAGAAAGGAGAGAGAAGATGGATCGATCCAGCATGTACGGGAGGGAGGGGTGAGGTGAGTTGGGTGGGAGTGGCAGTGCGGGTAAATTTTTTCAACTGGAGGGCAGTGAGTCTTTTGAAGATTATAATCTCAAATAAACACTTAAACTAGCTTATTGGATTATAATAATCCAAGCTTGGGTAAAATAATCTGCTAAATAAGCTGTCCTGTTTATTTACCTCTATAGATTATAATCTCTATATGATATAATCTAGTGAATTATAATCTCAAACAAACAGGGCCTATCTCTTGTCTACTTCATGTCTTCTTCTCTAGACTTCATAAAATCCTAATAACGTTTCGGATATTTGGGTACTGGATCTCACCACTGATGTATGCGCAAAAGGCCATTTTCGCACAGACCACTGTCATATCTAACCGCCACCTCAATAATCATGTGCCTATAGCATAAATAACATAGAAGAGCAAATTTGTGCCATGTCAAAACTACAAATTAAATATCTCAACACATGGTGCTTACACCACCAAAGATTGTACTAAGTTTCTTAGAATCCCTGGTAACAACTCATCGAACATTAAGATACAACTGCTATATGTCAAAGTCTATTTGGAAGTTGGCACTCAAAGAAAGGACGCCGAACGATTCATTGATAACTCTTCATGATGTATGATTCTTCTTTCTCCGTGGCGATATGCTAACAATCACAAGGCTTACTGCTTTGTTTAATTAAAGGGCAAGCAATCTAAGGATGATAATGAATTTTCCCTCTGCTTTTGTTTTTAATAGTCTGCTATCACTATGGCTATCCCTCTGGAATACTCTTCAGGTCCAGTAGTATAAGGTTGTTACTAAGGGTCAATTTCCTATTCCATAACTTTACCGTTTTATACCTACCAAGGTGAACCATCAACTTCACAGAAACCAGGCCAAACCGGAATTTCAGATCCGACAATCCCAACCATAACTTCATGACAGACTGATGCAGCACACTATTTTGGAGGAACAACTCCAAGGTGCTGATTTATAAGACTAGCACAATATGTTGAAGGAACAACTTCAACGTACTAAAGATAACACCCTAAGGGCAGTCCAAATCCACGGACAGCAAGAGCTTAGTCCAAAGCTCAAAGAATAGATCTAATCCAAGATCTTCAATAGAAACACGAAGTTCAGAGTACACAAGTCGTCAAAGATTACAAAACTAGAGGTCATGGCCTCTATTTATAGGCTTCAAAGCCTTACACAACTCATGCACAACTAATATGACAACGAAGTTACAACTCTTACTAGACAACTAGGTTACAACTCATACTTAGCACATAGACAACTAAGGATCAAGGTGCTTCTTGATCAAACTAGTATATTTGTAGTAGAAGCCAATTTTGTCTCTACTTTTTCAAATGGATTGAGATGACTTGATATTTCCATAGTGATAAAGTTCAAATTCACTTCTTAATTTTAGTAGCAAAAATAGGATTTTTCTCTACTAACTCTTGATATTCATGAATTTGAGTTATGATACTTGAATGTTCATGAAGCATCTATGTGATGTCCCTCATCATCCTCCCCAACTTGGTTGGAACTCGACCTCGAGTTATCTTCATAAAGTGCTTGTTCTGGATTAAAGAGTGACAGATCAGCCACATTAAAAGTGATAGAAATATTCATTTCTCTAGGCAAATCAACCATATATGCATTATCATTTATCTTTTTCAAAATAGTGAACGGGCCATATTTCTTTTGCCTTAGTTTTCCATGAACTCCTGTTGGCAATCTCTCTTTTCTAAGATATACCATCACTTGATTACCAACTGCAAATGACATTGGTCTTCTTTTCCTGTCAGCCAGTTGTTTGTATTTCTGATTTGATGCTTCTAGGACATCATGAACTTCTTTAATAAATCAGAATAGTTGTTAGCAAAGCTTGCTGCTGACCTTGAATTATCCCTTGAGGGTAGTTTTATTAAATCAGCCACATGTTTCGAAACTTTGGTGTAGACAATGGAGAATGGACTTTTACGTGTTGATTTATGCTCTGAATTGTTATAAGCAAATTCAGCAAGAGATAAGGCGAAATCCCATTGTCCTTTCTTGTTCCCACATATACATCGGATTAGGTTACCCAAGAACTTGTTCACGACTTCTGTTTGGCCATCTGTTTGTGGATGTGCTGTGCTTAAAAATTTCAGTTCAGTGTTGAATTGCTTCCACAGTGTAAGCCAAAATGCAACAAGAAATTTGCTATCATGATCTGAAACAATGGATCTTGGAACCCCATGTAGCCTGACTATTTCTCTAAAGAAAAGATTAGCTACATGATTAGTATCTGTTGTCTTTTGACAGGGAATGAAATGAGCCATCTTAGAGAATCGGTCAACTACAACATAAACTGCATCATTCCCACGCCTTGTTCTTGGTAAACCAAGTATAAAGTCCATTGATAGATCCTCCCATGGCGCATTTGGAACTTCTAAGGGCATATATAATCCAGTGTTCTAAACTTGTCCTTTATAGGTTTGACAACCAGCATCTCTTTTGAGTTGTGACCAATAATAACGTGCTTGTAAATTGGCTATGGTCTTGTCCCGCCCAACATGGCCACTAAGATCACTTGAATGTAGTTCTCTAATTAGTTTATCTCGTAGAGAGCTTCTTGAAATGCATAATTGATCATTCTTAAAGAGATAACCGTCTTGCACTACATAGTCTTTATCCAATGGTTGCCCTTGCAAATGCTTCAACCAGACTTGACCAAAGCCATCATCGTGCTCATATAATTTCTTTATTTGGTCCATATCGAGAAGTTCAGCTTCAAAAGATGTTAGGAGACAAGCACGTCGACTCAAAGGATCGGCCACTTTATTTGTTGCTCCTGACTTATGAACAATTAGATAATTAAATCTTTCCAAGTATGCTGCTCATCTTGCTAACATGCGATCCACATGCTTTTGATTTCTAAAATGCTTCAGAGATTGATGGTCAGTATAAACAATAAACTCTTTAGATAGTAAATAAACTTCCCAAGTTTTTAAAGCTCTAAAAACTGCATATAGTTCTTGTTGATAGGTACTCCATTTTTGCCTCGCCTCACTTAGCTTCTCACTAAAAAAAGCAATGGGTTTTCTTTCTTGAGATAGAACAGCTCCAATGCCGACTCCACTTGCATCACACTCCAATTCAAAAGTCTTGTTAAAATCAGGAAGAATCAAGACTGGAGCTTGTGATAGCTTCTTTTTGATTTCTTGGAAACTTGATTCAACAGATTCACTCCATTGAAAATTTTCTTTCTTTAAACATTCCGTAATTGGTGCCATAATAGTGCTAAAATTCTTCACGAATCTTCTATAGAATGTTGCAAGACCATGGAAACTCCTCACTTCTATAATATTCTTTGGAGTTGGCCAATCTCTTATTGCAGCAACTTTAGAATCATCCACATGAATACCTTCACTTGTTATGATAAATCCTAAGACAAGGAGTCTCTTTTGTAGGAAAACATATTTCTTCAAGTTGAGATAAAGCTCATTTTGCTTTAGAACTTTCAATACTTTTCGAACATGATCAAAATGTTCATCTTTGTTCTTGCTATAAATTAGGATGTCATCAAAATAAACAACAACAAAATGAGATAAGAAGGGTCGAAGGACTTGGTTCATCAAATGCATAAAAGTACTTGGTGCGTTTGAAAGTCCAAATGGCATAACAAACCATTCATATAGTCCCTCCTTTGTTTTGAATGCCGTCTTCCATTCATCACCAGGTCTAATGCGTATTTGATGATATCCACTCCTTAAATCAAGCTTAGTGAATATCTTTGCTCCACTTAATTGATCCAACATATATGGGGAATAGGAAATCTGTATCTTATTGTGATCTTGTTGATTGCTCTACTATCCACACACATACGCTAAGATCCATCCTTCTTTGGGGTGAGTAAGGCTGGTACAGCACATGGACTAATGCTCTCTTGGATATGTCCCTTTTGTAGTAACTATTCCACCTTCTCCCTCAGTATAGCATGCTCTTTTGGGCTCATTCGGTAGTGGGGTAGATTAGGAAGACTAGCACCAGGAATAAAGTCAATTCGGTGTTGAATCTCTCTCATTGGTGGCAAGTGTGTTGGCTCCCCAAGTATACTCTGAAATTCAGATAATAGGCCTTGAATGGTTGCTGAAATTTTAGCAATAGGTTGTTCTTCAGCTTTGACAACAATTGCAGCACAAACGTTTGCCCCCTTTAAGTCTTCTGCAAACTCTCTTCTAGAGTGAGAAATAGTTAACATATTCTTCTCTCACACCTTAGAAAATCCATCCACTTTATTAGGTAGAACAATTATTCGTCTCTTGTTCTACAAGAAAGAATAAGTATTATCCCTTCCTTTATGTGTAGCATCCATATCAAATTACCAAAGTCTTCCAAGAAGAACATGGCTAGCATCTATGTCAACTACATCATATACCACATTTGAGCGATAATATTTGCCTAAAGAAATAGGCAAATTGCACTGTTTAGTGATCCTCTTGTTTACTCCTTTCTTGATCCACCCAATGGTGTAAGGATTTGGATGATCATGAGTCTTCAGCTTCAAATGATTAACCAAGCGTTGAGATATTAGATTCTCACAACTACAACTATCAATCACTAGCTTGCACCTTGCCATTTACAGTACATTTACTCTCAAATATCTTCTTTCTTTGCGTGTTGTTGGGTTGGGGCATAGAACACAAAAGACGTTGGATTACACATATTACTTCATCACCTTCTTCTTTGCATAGGTCTTGCTCTTCCTCACATTCATCCTCATAGTTACCATCACCAATATCATCTTCGCCATCACTTGTATGGCATGTAACGTTGACAACCTTTCTACTAGGGCAATTGCTTGTCCTTTTTCACCACACTTATAGCATTTGACAATATTTTGGTTTCTCTTTGCCCTAATCTTCTTTGCAACTTGCTTTTGTTCAGGTTGTGTTCTTGATTGAGTAGTTTTATCCTCCATCTTGCTACTATAGCCTTTTGAATATCCTTCTATGGGAGAATATGAACGGGATTTGGTTATCTTCTTTGTCTTTGTATGTCTTTCAGTCTTTAGTGCTAGGGTTTGGGCTTGATCAAGTGACCAGATCTGTAGCATGACTAATTGATCTCTAATAGTTACATTGAGACCATTGATGTATCTTGCAACTTGTTGATCTTCAGTTTTAGCAAGGTTGCACCTAACTTGCAGCCTTAGAAACTCCTCTGTATATTCTAAAATAGCTCTATTTCGTTGAGCACAATTCTGAAATTCAGTGAAAAAAATTTACTCATAATCAGCGAGCAAAAATTTAGCCTTTAAAAGTGCCTTCATCTGATGCCAATATCTTATGCAACATTCATCCCTCAACATGTGTTCTTCTTGATGACGGTGCCACCATGCACCAGCACCTCCCTTTAGCTTATATGCAACCAAAGGAACTTTGCGATCTTGACTAGTATTCATAATATCAAAGAAAGTCTCGACCTCATATAACCAATCAAGGAAATCTTCGATATCAACACTCCCATTAAAAATAGGGATTTCGGATTTTACCTTATATGTATCCCTAGCATAGTCAGCATTCCTCCTTGAATTTTCATAAAGATCATCCTCTTCATGTAATTCACTTAAATCCTCACTTTCTAGATCATTAATACGAGGTAGTTTTCTATGCTCACCGTGGTGTGGTTGTAGCTTTGGCTTCAAGAGTAGCTTGTCTACGCTGTTCTTGGTCATCTACCTTCTCTTTTGATGATTTACCTTTAGTGTCAGCAGCAGGGATATGATTAAAAATCATTTGTGCTAGCTGATCGAACCTCCTATTGAGTACTTCATGCAAATCTTGAATTTGCTTTTCCGCAGCATCCATCCTCTTGCCCAATTCCTCCATCTCTCCTATACCTTCTTGCAGATTTCTTTGCAACTAATGGCAGCTTGAGATGATCAACGAGGCCCTGATACCAATCTAATGCAGCACACTATTCTAGAGAAACAACTCTAAGGTGCTGATTTATAAGACTAGCACAATATATTAAAGGAACAACTTCAACGTACTAAAGATAACGCCCTAAGGGCAGTCCGAATCCACGGACAGCAAAAGCTTAGTCCAAAGCTCAAAGAAGAGATCTAATCTAAGATCTTCAATAGAAACACGAAGTTCTATTCATATGGTAGAGTACACAAGTCATCAAAGATTACAAAACTAGCGATCATGGCCTCTATTTATAGGCTACAAAGCTTTACACAACTCATGCATAACTAATATGACAACTAAGCTACAACTCTTACTAGACAACTAAGTTACAACTCATACTTAGCTCATAGACAACTAAAGATCAAGATGCTTCTTAATCAAACTAGTATATTTATAGTAGAAGCCAATTTTATCTCTACTTATTCAAATGGATTGAAATGACTTAATATTTTCATGGTGATAAAGTTCAAATTGACTTCTTAATTTTAGTAGCAAAAATAGGATTTCTCTACTAACTTTTAATATTCATGAACTTGAGTTATGATACTTAAATATTCATTAAGCATCTATGTGATGTCCCTCATCACCGACGCCACGACATCAAATGCACAATATATCAGCCAATATTCATTGATGTAAACTAGAGGTATTCAAAAGTGTTATTGTATCCTTTACTTAATTTACATTGAAAAATTGCAGACTGAGAAGATGATCTATAGCCGCTGATCATTTACAATTTCAGGCAGGGAAGGGGAGTCTGAACCGTTGTATTTACTTGGGACAGGTGTGTTCCGCCTTGATTGCCGTTTGGTTGCCACGAGAACTTGCTCTGCCTCTGGCTCATCAGCGATAGAGAATTTCTCATCATCGTCATCACCTCTGAACACCGGGTGGATGTACGCATTCATCAGATATCCCTTGAGATCAAATCCAGGCTCTCTTGCGTGCTCTAAGGTATCCTTCTTCATTGCTTCCTGGAAAAGAGAAGAAAAGTACTTATTAGTCATTCAATTGTGCATTTGGTAACCATGATGCTTGGCTATTTGACTAGCCTTGTAGTTCCATTGCTAGACCTTAGTTCTCAACAGAAGTTGCTATTTTCACATTGAACCCACCATTTCCAGAAAAAAAGAAAATTGATTGCACTATATACGGTAACTTAGGGACACCAATTTCACCCCTACCATCAACAAGCTCATGAGCCAAAGATTGGCAGAGCTAGTCAATTTCCAAAAAGTGATAATAATACAAATAAATAAATACATAAACTTCATGGTGTTTCAAATGAAAATAATCCTTTTGACTATTTGCAAAATTCATTTTACAGAGAATTATCACCAGGACTCATTGATGTGAAGACAAAAGAAACATGGTCAGCATTTTGAAAAGTAAAAATTACCTGTAATGGACATTTTACAAAAGTAGGTTCATAGCGGTTCTTGCAGTATTTGTGGAAATAAAAGGTTACTACAGGAAGAACAAGGAGCACTGGTGTTGACTGGCCAGCGCCTTTTGTGCTAAGCAATCCAAGGAGAAGCAGCTGTGATACGATCAATGCGGTGATTATACGTCCATGAACACTTGGCCAAAATGCTGCTGCACTCTCGTATTCTTGATTATAGACATTTATTATCTGAAATAACAAAGATTATTGAAAGTCACACACCTGGGTCTCAACGTGTGATAAACTGGCAATTCAGTCTATAATCAAATGCGTGCAATACACAAACTACAAGCATAAGAATTGTATGTAAACTATGCTCTTGCTATATAGTATGGCCCCAAACGTGAGACACACATGCAATGTAAGAAATGTATTCTCATTAGAAATGCCAAGCAAATCAAAGGTACAGTTAAGGCAGAGAATCTTACCTGGTGCCGGTATACAAGGTATGCAAACCCGAAGAATATCATTATGAATGGAAGCAAGAATGGTGTCACCGCAGCATAGACAAGACCAAGTAAGAAATAGAGCTGAATTTGAGGTTCATTGGAGTCAAAACCAATACTTCCAGGATCCATTGCTGCTTCTCGATCTTTCTCAGTCTTGACCAGAAAAAAGTTTTTCAGGTGGAAGATTACCAATGGCTTCAATCTTAATATTTCACCAGCTACCCCAGCCCAACCATCAACCATTATATATGTTATAAAAAAGGTTGCTTTCATTGGAATTGCAAAACCAATTGTCCTTGGTATTCTGTAAAACACAGAGTTTAAAATTGTTAAAAGTAGCATGTAAAACCTTCAGAAGATGGATAAAGGAGAATCCACTGAAAAAAAATGATCCAGTAATTGTTAAGTTCACGTAATCCAACAGGGTCATTATTGTGTATTCGTCTTGTAAGCTCAAATTATTGTATTTGTATTGTAACACGGCTTTTTTATACTATAACCTCTGTTTTATAATAAAAGAAGGGAAAGTGTTAGAAAAGCCTCTGTAATGCCAAAAGGAGCCTAAGCCTGTAACCTAAGTTGACACTGTTTTCCACACACCTTTTGCAGACTATAGGAAAGGGGGTTTACATTGATGCATTTTCTGTCTTCTTGGTCACTTTTTCACATACAATCAATAATCTTACCAAGTGGTAATGATTGATTTAAGGTTATACTACTGCTCTTGAAGTATACAGTAAGGACAACATTGAATCACTGATAAATTGCGTAGCACAAAGGATAGCAAAAAATTAGTACATACTCATTTGCTGACTGATGAATATAACTTTTTAGCTGCTCTAAAGCAGATCCTGCAATAATGCTTGCCAGAAACACATTGAAGAACAAGAATATATAGTACTTGGATGCAGATCTTCTCTCCAGGGACGATATTGATGTCAATCCTTCAAACTTAGACATAAACATCAATATGCTTGGGAGCAATATGAGGAAGATCTTCAAAGCAATCCCAGGAAGGAAACCTTGGATGAACGATTTAACAGCAGGGCTGAGCAACAATAGTGGAATTTAAAAAATCAGAAATCAGAAAAAATTGACTACAACAAGTAAAATACGAGTACAAATTAGTGCTCAAAATCAAGTTTTTACCCAAAAGTATATTTCGTCCCTTTCAAATTAATGATTAGTTATGTTAGTGACTGAATATAAACCAGTGAAAATGGTACATAAACAGGTTTAAATAGGCATTATTAGATTTCACCAAACTAATGGCTGGAGCAAAATGGGATAAATAGGAGAGTTCAGAAGATACACATACAATGGCATAGGTAATGGAATGGGCTAACATTATCAATAAAAATTTACAAATAGTAAAGACTCATGTGAATGCATAGGTGATGAAATTATATCGATGGGGCGAGTAAAATATGTATTTTCTTTCTAAACAGAGTAATGATCAATTTGTCAAATTCATTATTGCCGCACTAATTTTTTTCTTTTTAACAAACAATATTCTATGTTAGATAGCGAACATAGTGCCATATGATGCATGCGTATGGAAGGTACCACAAATGTACTCTACAGTAGAACTGAAAAGAATACTACGAGATGGAAGGTGATGTTAAAGGATTCATACGTTTCAATCAGAGGCTTCAGAAATGGAACTGCCTTCTCAATTCCTTCAAGATTTGCAAGAGACTGCACGAATGCTATTGGGATCACGTAAAAGAAGTTCAAGTAGAAGAATGCCACGGCCACTATCAACCTTCGAACAGTGAGGTACACAAATGGAATAGACAAATTATCCCAGTATACATCGCGAGGTTCTGGAGCCCATTCAGTCAACCACACAGTTGGATTACTGGTTTGCTGTGTCTGAGCACAAACTGCTGCACCCCATCGTGATCGGAAAGAAACAAAAGCTGCTGGCACCACTGATTTGGGATCCTTTATGATCTTTTCACGCTCTTCTGCTTCCTAAAAATACCAAGGTGAGATAGTAAATCTGACAGTTTGTGTACAAATATCTTTTTTCTAACAGTTCTTTTCTAAAAGAAAATAAATAAATATTAAACTCTGAGAAACGAATAATTGCTATTACAGTAATATAAAGTGAAGTTGCTGTTTCGCTGCTGCATGCAAAACACTTTAGCATAACTTTTGTATGCTCCGATAGCATTGGATGATCGAGAATCCACTTCAGAAAAAGACATAAAATACAGCTAACTATATTTTTTTAATATGTTCGTATATTTGAATACAGTTACAATATGTCAGAAATCTCTCATTTTATTTTAAATTTGGATATTATCTGGACCTACCATCCTTAATTGTCTTTGAATGAAAAAAATAAATGAGAATATAATCTGCTAACGGGTGAGGACAGAAGACTCACTTCATTTTCGACCCTCTCAATTTCTGATGTGTAGTATTCAATAGCATCCACTGTAGAACCAAAACATCCAAGAAAACCAGTCTGAAGCAGAAGAGAGTAATGGCGAAGAATTAGAATGACACAAGAAAAAAAATATTCCTATTTTGATTGACAGTAAAGAAACTATAAGCAAAATTGTAGAGGTAGTGGTCAATTTAAATGATAACCTTAGTAGTAGGCCTTTTAGATGTATTTCTTTCAAACTTCAGTTGATAGTAATCAAGCCAGTTCTGCAGCTTCTTCTTCTCTTTGACCAATTTATCAAGCTTGTTTGCATTGTAAACAGCCTACAAATAATTGAATGTAACGAACGTATGATAGCGTCGCTAATAATACTTCACAGAATAAAAGGGAAGTGAAAAATATCTATAAAATGATATTATACAAGGAATCAGATTAAATCCATCTAATTGGATTAATAAAAAAATATATACGTAAATATATAAATTTATGTGATGGTACCAGGGATCCACATAAAGATGTAATACATGCATATGTATGAAAATGGAGCTACTAAATATACTATTCAGGGTGATGGTACATTGATAAACCAATAAATAAAAAATATGTAGCACAAAATAAAGATAATAGAATGTGTATTATGAAATATGTAATATTTACCTGATGAGTTAGATAGTGATCAGGATGATTCACAAGAAAGAAATGCTCGACAAGTTCACTGATTGATTCATCTGGATCAGGTGGTATATTACGCACGAGGACCTAAAAAGTTCTCAATGGTTACTTAAATTCATTAAGTCGCAAATCGAAACAGCAAAATTCACTCCATTAGAATCTTTCAGAATCCATAATAAAAGCTCACGCCAAATCATTAAGAAATACTCCCTCCATACTCATAATTCAAGTCGTTTTGGGTTTTGCTTTAGTCAAACATTGGGAATATAAATTACAAATAACTTTTAAGTTGTTCTATTTAAAAATATGAAAATCATATGAATAGATTTGTCTTTAAAAATACTTTCATAAAAGTATATATATGTCACTTTTTGATAAATATTTTTAGAAAAAATCAAAGTCAAAGTTATGCTTTGGAGACTATGTCGTTGTCCAAAACGACCTGAACTGTGAGTATGGAGAGAGTATCAGTTTAATTCAGTTAAGCATCTAGACAGCACTAGTTTTCTGGAGTCTATAATTTGTATATGTATATCATGCTGGAGCCCTGAAGCTAAATTTAAGATAAATTTAAACATTATGAGACCCTAGTCCCTTGCTTCTGAAATCTAAGTTATAAATTGTTCTTACACACCTAATCCCTTGCTTCTTATAGTCTAAGTTATAAAATATTCTTACACAATGCGCAGAAAGTCGACACACGTTTTTTTAATGATTACAAGTTGATTGGAAAAAGATTCAAGAACACAGTAAAGTGGATGCTATCTGTTAAGTTCTATCCAGTAAAACAGAATATATTGTATTCCCACTAAGTATTACATAACGAGCAGAACCATCAATTATATTATATTTAATAAAATAGGATATAACTGATTCTCACAATCATACCGTGAACTGATCTGGTCTTCGTTTCTCTGATGCAAGAAATCGCAGCCTCATTTTTGCAACTATTTCATACTCACGTAGCAGTACATAGCAGGTCCAAAATGTGAAAACATAAGCCATAACCAAGTGGGCTATAAACCTTCATACAATGAATATGGTTAAATTATGACTCCCGACCAGCCATGATAAACACTAAACAGATGCTCAATTTAAATGGCTACTGAAAAGCAGGTCCAAAATGTGAAAACATAAGGCATAACCAAATGGGAAATAAACCTTCATAGGATGAATAAGGTTAAATTACGACTTTAAGCAGCCATGGGTCCAGGGTGATGCTCAATTTAAATGATTGGGTGTAGATTAAACTATAAAATCTTAATCTACTTTTAGCATCTGAGCCCATTTCCCATTTTAACTGCTTCAACTTGAATTGTTTCCATATGAAAACTTATATTAATTCATTCAACATCATGAATTTTGGTCCTAATTTTCCTTCTTGTGAACTACAGGTATGTAATGTGCTAACCTTCTTGAACCAACAGGTATGTTCGATATTGAAAGCTTGTCAATATCGCTGTGCTGTACTTTTGAGAACTTTAGAGTATCATTGGTCCAATTAACAGGGACAAGAACAGCAAATGCTAGAATTGAGATGGGACCAAATATTTTGAGCCTGCAACAGTTCAAGCAAAGGAAATGAATATTTAAGCTAGTGACAAACATGGAGAATTAGAATAAATATAAGCTATGGGAACAGAAGATTTTAGATTCTGTACAAACATATGCTCCTGTTGATTGCAGGTTCATGTTCTGACAGGAAAATCTCTGTTCATTCAGTCGAAAAATAGCTAAAAAAAACATTGATAAGCATCATAGCTAGTAACAAAGCTCGTAGCACCAATTTGCTTCCATTTCCAAGCGGTTCAGACAACTACACATTTTGGTGTTAATTGCCAAGTTAAACCTAGCTAACACAGTCAAAATAGCAACAAAAACAAAACGATTAGCATTGAATTAGGCACCATAGCTAGTAACAAAAGCTGGTAGCACCAGTTTGCTTGCGTTTCGTAGGGTTAAAGATGTTTACAAATTTTAGTGTTAATTGCCAATTTAAAAATACAATGCAAACATAGACAGCTGTTGAGTAATGGACTATGTAGTCAACTAAAATCTGGGGTAGGAGGAACCAATATGACAAACAAATGAATTGAAAAGTAACCGGTGTATATAAGCAGCTCATACCCGATTAAGTAAATCCGGAGATAGACAGCTGAATCCAGTCCTGCATGGCTAATCAACTCATCCTCTGGCATTTTGAGAGCAGCAGGCATCCAACTTAAAAACTTCAGGTATGACCGCATGTCTAAATTGACAAACTTCCGAACAAATGTACCCCCATGACTTGGACTCTCTCTCGAACCTTTGAGGTACCATTTTGGGAAGTATACCCTATCATTGAAAGGCTGCAGCCGTAGGAATGCAAATGCTAATAGGAACACTATGGCAGTCAATATATTGATAGCCGCAGAGACACCTATATCTTGAATGGTAGCCATAGTTTCTGTTTAACTAACTTGGGAGAATTCCTCAAGATTGAATCTGTGAAGATAGTATAACATCATCAAAAAGTATTTCTGCAGAAAATAAGGAAAAAAAACAAGAGAACAACAAACAAAGAACATGTTATATGGGGTGACCCAATGTAAACTTTAAAGAGATTCAACATTACTATGAAACAGTAATGGAATCTTTACATATTAATCCAATTTCTAATCTCGCACTAGAGACTGGCAAATGCCAAAGAACAGAGAGCCAAGAATGCTGACATAAACCATAGAATTGTTTTTAATTTCCAGTCTCCATTTTATGCTAGAGAGTAGAGATCCTAAGTTGCCAGCATATGTGTACTGAGTCATTCCCAGGCACATGTACGCGTGTATATTGACTTCTTAGTTCTTACCAATGACTCACATGCTATAATACGATGTTAGATAGGCACAAGAATTTTTTTTTAAAAAAAAAAATGGTTTGTCGGCGAGGATAACACAACAACTGTGAGACAACCATCTGAGGCTTTAACACGATAAGACCTGTTTTAGCTCTGGAAAATTTAAAAATTGTACAGTATCGTTTGGTCTGGACACGTACTACTTGAATGAAAAATCCCATGTATAAGCAAAACAACGAACGATAATTTACAAATAAACTCCCAGGTTCTATGTGCGGAATTTAAGGCGTGATCCCGTGACCGCTCATAAACTTTACATAAATTCCTTGTAAATGAAACGTCCAAGTGAAGCGTTAATCCATCACCATGGAAGCATTGAAACGTGGACAAGAAATTCTTTAGAATAACGTCACCAAAGAAAGGTGGTTATACCGGCGGAGAGCTTTAAAGGTGGCATTAGTCAGGCAAGCCATGGTGTCAACTTTAATTGATTTTGATTGATAATTCCTTTAATTAGTAATTAACGAAGGACAGAGGGAAGAAGAAACAAGGGCGAGTGAAGCCAATTCCATCTCTCGTAAAAGTACCTTTTATGGGGAAAAAATGTTAAACACGCAAAAACGAAAGGGAAAGGTACAATTTTCCAGCGCGAGGACTTGGTCCAGGACAATAGAAGTACAAGAATTCTCCGGTGCTCACAGCCTCAGTACCAGTACAGTACTTCCAGCGAGCACGGGCACGAACACAATTCGCAGAATTGCGGCACTGACTTCGGAATCAGCGAGGCGAGAGGCTTCCCACAGTGCATGGTTTGGTTTCAACGAATGAAATAACACGATTTTCTCCTCAATCAGAAAAACGAAAATTTGTTTCGTGGTAAAAAAAAAAAAGAATCAAACGCCATCCAATGGTTCGGCGATTCCAGGCAGGGTATCGATAAGCACAGGGGAGGCAGATTAGCCGAACCGCAGGTAGACGGAAAGCAAGACAGGAAGCCAAGTGAATGCCGGGAACGAGCAGCAGCAGAAACGCAAGCGAAAATGAGGCGTCCAGCGTCCCAGATCTGAGCGGGTGACTAGACCAGTCCACGAGGCACAGAGCGACGGAACACAGAGACAGAGAGAGGAACACCAACAGAAAGTAAACGGAAGGGTACGTACCTCCTCCTCCACGACCGGAGCAATCCGGAGGCAAGCCAGAGAGAGCAGGAGAACGAGGAGCAGCAACCGCGACCGACCCTACCCTTCGGCTACCCTCCGCGGCCCGTCATCCTCCTAATGCCGCCGGTCTTCACTTTGCTCTTCGGTGGTGAAGCTGGGCGGCGGACAAGTGGACACCGCCGCCGCTCGCACCCGTCGGCCCACCGCTTCTGGCACTGCGAGAGCAGACGGGGAGGAAAGGAGACGGGCGCAGGCGAGGGAGGGACACCGGACGCTGGATTTTATCCGGCGGTGTCGCTTTCCCGGCGTGAGGCTGCTGGAGTCCGGAGTGGACAACGGGAGGAGTGGGGGCCAGGAGAGAGAGGGATCCACCGCTTCTACTTGTAGCAGTAGTAAAACGGCGGCGTTATTATTACTGCCGCGGCCAGTGCGCTGGCAACGGGGTGGCAGGAGTTACGGCTCGCGCGCCGCCGCCGCGCCCCCACGCGGCCTCGGCGCACCGCTCCGCCGGACCGTGTCGTGGCGCGCGTGCAACGGAGGGGACGGCTGTTGACTGTTCTTTTCTGGCATCGTCAGCTTGGAAGTTTTTTATTCCGCGATAGTATTATGTGCTTTCTTCGTTGTGCTACTCCAGCGTAAGGCCTGCTTTGATTGAATTTTTTTTTGAAATTAAATTAGTTTTCATAAAATTTCTGTGTAATTTTTGAAAAAAAAACCTGCATTGCAAAAGAAGCCCTGAAAGAGTTGTTCTTGCGAGCGTTGGTTGCCTTGGGTGGAAGCGGGTCCGTTTCTCGGTGCGGTGCGGTGTGCGGTTCGGATCCGGAGCGGGAGCGGGGCCACGCTGTTTGTCCTCGACGTGGAGCCATGTGGTGGTGAAAGCGAAGCCACTCGCGAGTCGCAACACGACGTGGCATCCTTTGTGTTGTAGCCAAATGCGTCCAGGAGTTCCGTCTTCGGCGGGAATAAATGGGCTTCACTGCTAAGAACACGAAATATCACTCAAACGATAGATAAGAGTGAGTCAAAAGAAAAGAGATGATTTGAAAAATTCTAAGAATTGTGGAACATCAACCAGTCGTTATTTGAAAGAAAAAAACAGTAAGAGCGCACATGTCGGCACATGTGTACGTAGTACTTCCTTGGTAGGCGAAGCAGCGAGAGCCAGTTCTGAGAAACCAAGCGTTTCGCTGTCAGTCTCGCGTCTGGCGCGCTGTTTTTCGTCCACGCGACGAGAGAGACGGGTGGAAGAAAACGGATCCCGGGGCCCGCGATGATCTCCTCCCACTGGTAAGGCTTTTTTGATTGAAGGAAAAAAAATTATTTCTGTATTTTTTGTGAAAATTAAACTGATTTATATAAAATTTTTGCGAATTTTTATAAAAACCTTGCGTTTCAAAGAAGGTCTAAGAATTTTTTAACTACGAATCACTCCCAGAAAATATAATCAATCAAGCGATCGATGAATCAATCAATCAATAATGTTTCTCCACGTGGTTTTTTTAAACACCATTTGTGGGAGTGGGTGGTGGCTGGTGGGCGGACACGTCCGCTCATCGGTTGCTTGGGTGGCCGTACCATTTGTCGGCAACGCTCGGCTCGGCTTCGCCTCACCCGCTCCGTGGTCGCTGACTGCCCGCTGTTTACTTTTCGTCCCCTCCAAGGTCAATCCTCTCACCTCCTGCCGTATGGGTCTGAATGTGGCCCGCCGCAACCAGCAGCGAGGACGGCGCCGGAGCACGATGCCACGGTTCGTCCAGCCAAGCGCTATCCGCTCGACAGCGGACTCGCCGAGGATAACCCAATGCAATTTGATAGATAGTTTTTAAGAGTAATAAATTGTATTTTAGATTAATCCTTTTTAACGTATAATTTTTATAATAGTTTTTATATAAATTAAAATTTAATAATTTTTTATATATTTTATAAAAGAGAATTGTATCATAGAAACTAAGTAGAGTCTTTTAAATGTATATTTTGTAGTTTTTTAGTGCTTTGGTTTTAACAAAGAGATGATTTCTAATATAAAAATCTTTCATTCTCTTTCTCCGTTAACTCTATTATCACATGAGCAAAATAATGATGTGACAAACTAATTAAAAAAAATAAAAACTACTATTAATGTACCATTGAAAGTGCTCTGATATCACGCCCCTGCCTGCTTGTCTTGCGTCCATGCTCCATGTCGTCGTTCTATTTGTCGGCAAGACGGCAACGTCGCTCAAGTCTCAACCGGACCCTGAACAACAACAACACCACCACTGGCCTGCTTTCTTTTTTCGCAGTATCTCTACGAAACAGATACGTACAAACATACATAGCTAATCGTGCAAAATTGATAACTTGACGCTCTTCATAACACACTTCGTTTTCCCACACGGACAGACAGTCGTTGTTAATGTTGTAATCTGCATAACTCGCCATAGATCAACATAAGCGGGCACCCGTGCCTGGTGAAGCATTTCGTTGCTCAAGTTTCCGGTACGACCTGTAGGGGCACTACGCTCCCCTGCCAACTAGGAAGATTACACAAGTGATTTTTTGTTCTTCTTTTGCTACCTTTTCATTCAGCTTGAACCATCCAGCCTCTATTATAAATTAAACAAAGGATAAAAGATGCATGCCAGCTTGGAGAGCGAGGAGATCACCAACGGCCAAAGATGCAAGTGGTGGATCTGTCCTGCCAAGCTAAAATCCGTCCCGAGTCTGTTTCTTTTTTCAGGTTCCGGATCGGAAGGCCATGTGACGGTTTGGGACCGTTGCTTATTATAGATAGTTGGAGTATCATGTACGGCAGAGGCGTGAGGCTATCAACATGGGCCATGTGGTTGGACTGGTTACCGTTAAACTAGGGCAGGTCCCAGGCTGAGGCAACGCACTGTAGGCATCCATCAATGTTTTCTTGCTGGGAATTTCATGGTACAGCATCTATGAGGCCAGCGCCCAGCGGGCGGGGAGCTCGAGCGGCGACCGGGCGGTGAGCTCGTGCGGCGAGGCCCGCTTGCTCGCTGTTTCCCGCTCAAAACCCACCCCTCCCGTGTCAATGGTGTCACCATTAAGTATTAACTATTCAAATTAGTGTCATCCACTAAATAAATCTAGATTTTACTTTGACTAAACCAAAATTATTGATGTCACACGACACCACACTCCGCCACTGTAGCTAAACATCACTTCATGAGGTCCCTGTCTCCAGGTTCCTGGTTCCCAAGCACGTTCATATGAGTACAACGGCAGTCGGGCACTATCTGCCTCCGATCGCTGCTGGTCGGGAACAAGTTACACTCGGCACCTCGGACTTTCTCACTGTGTGCCCATTACTGAAGGAGCAGCTGTCCGTTTTTAATATTAATTAGCTCGGCGTGCTCGCTGCTGACGATGGATGGACACCAACCAGCACTAGGTACCCCTCGATAGCACTATATAAAATAGGCCATTATACACCTCTGTCGCTTGCGCAGCTCTGACCACGCCCATGCGCAAGCTCGACCAATCCCGACCACGCCCCTCCACCGCCTCACCCTGGTGGTGCCCCGCCGCCTCCGCTCGCTCCAGTTGCGGCAGCGCCCTCGCCACCTCCTCCGCTGCCGCCTTTTACCGCCGCCGTGCTAAATTCTTGGCACGCGACGCCCTCGCCTCGACATTGCCCACCGCTGGCGACCACCACCGCGGTTGGTGCCGCCACTGGCGCCTCGTCGCCCCGCCCACACAGTGCCCCCCCTTTACTGGGCATTTTTTCTCCCCGTTTCTATGTTCGATAACGGAGAGAATGAACTTTGAAGGTACAAATCTACGCAGTTAAAAGATTCTTCGGTGATAATGGCTTTAGCGGCTGTGTCGCAAGCTCGCCGGTGATGAGCTCTGAAAGAGAGAAATTACTGAGACAATTCGAAAAAATTATTGAAAATAGTGAAAAATTACTGAATAAATCTAAATAAATTACCGAAGAATTCAAAAAAATTACAGAAGAAAATCGAGTCTATTGAAAAATTGAAAATTACTGAAAGTGATAAAATTACTGAATAGATCGAAAAAAAAAATTATTAAATGTCTATTTTTTATTAGTCAGCGTGCGCGAGGCGGACGGAGAGACACGCGCTTGGTAGGCGCGGTTGGCTGGCGTGTGGGCGCCGGCGCCTGGCTCGATCGGTCTTGAGTGTTGAATGGTATTTGTATATATATATACTGGCTATAGAACAGGAATTTTGTTGCAGACCAGTTTACTCGGTAGCAGGACCGGATCGAACTACGTTCATTCCTGATCACGCGCCACAAACTCCTCAACTAACCAACCACCCCCGTAATTTGGCTGGATACCAAACAATATCGTTGACTATCCCCGGCTACCCCGCGATCAACGCATTGCCCCTGCCTGAGCGCCGCCGCGAGCGATGCTGCATCCCACTGCCCCGACTCGCTGCGTGGTGCTACATGACCCTGCCTGACGCGCCGTCCCGCCTGCCAAAGCGCCGCCCTGCCCCTCCCCCGCTCCCTGCCCGCCCCCACTCGCCGCGCCGTGCGTAGCTGCCGACGAGCTCCTTCCTGCTCCGCCGTGGCCCCTGCCTTGACTTGCCGCACTGCACGCCTCTGCCTCTGCACAGGTCAGTCATGCGACATCTCTCCCCAAAATTTGTTTAATTTTGATCAATTTATTAAAAAATATCATCCATATTCTCCCCATTGTTGTCTCAGAATTCACAGATTTTGATAGAATTTGATTGTGTCATCTATGTTTTCCATCTTTGCAATGTCTTTATATTGTGTATGCACAGTTCTTTTTATCAGGATAGCATTTGCTTCACTTACACAGTCCTTTCAAAGCTATAATCAATTTAGGTTAAGCCACAATTTTTTTTTCAATTTTATTTCTTTGGCTTTAATTTTACAATAATTCTGAATATGGTTTCATCAGTTAACTGATCGTTGGTATCATATTCTGGATTTCTTACTACATACTAGATGATTCCCCGACGCATTGCTGCGAGAATTTATGAATTAGTTAGATGATGATATGAAAATGCAATTCAATGGCTATCAATAAATAATCAAAGTTCTATTGTATTAGTATAATCATGTCCAAAGAATGTATGACAAATTGTATTATGAGAGTGGAAAAATATTCCTAGGTAAGTGAGGCACGTACATCTTATTATGATCTTGAATACAGCTCATAGCTAATAATCTTTACTATTTTGAACAGATTAATAATTTGTGTTTTCTTTCTCATTGCTATAACAGTATACCAATCCTCATCAAGATAAAACATAAAATGAGATGTTGCTGCGGGACCTCATGGATGGTGAGGCGATAATATAGAATTATAGCCAAACAGGACTAACAAAATTGTTGCGCATGACAGTATATTTAACTGAAAGTACTGTAACAGGTTCAACTAATGCAATTTCCCATTGACCAAATACTACAATTAAATGGGTTAAAAATCACTTACAGGGCACAAATCATTAGCTATTTCTTTCAACGTTCCTCTAGCTTTTGATGAATTACCTAAATAATATTACTTGTAAGATTATTAAACGGCTACCCAGAACATTACAAATAAACCATATGATGAGAAGAATTTGTACAATCAATCCAACAGCCTGCATGATAAGCTTCAATTCTTCTTAGGACGAACCTGCATACTGAGTGTGCCACATAATATTAGCATGCAAATAATTACCCAAAAAGAATAATAGTTTATGGATACGTCTTTAGTTTAATAAACGCACCATTGTTTTAATTCTGCCAATTTAGCTTTAACGTATTCTCCATTGTTAAATGAACAGCATTTTTGACGAAGAAGCAGACCACGAGAAAAAGTTGTTCTAAATCTTATCGGAAAAGGAGAATGTAATGTAGCAGAAGTAGAACAAATAGTGAAACCATACCTCTTAAACAACTGAACATTAATGAATGAAAAGATTTGAGTAATACTTTGCTGAATAAGAATGAAGGGACCTGTCAATCGATAAAACCATGTGCATACATAGTAATAATAGAGTACATAGTTGGCTTTATCAAACATGCCGAAATATGCACAGAAAAGAGAAATTTTATTTTTAAATCTGCTTTGTAACTCAGCACTGGTAACAAATAAATATTAGACTAAAAAACAACAAAAACAGTGATTGGAACAGATTGACTGGAAATAATGTAATACTAATTATTTAGTGGATCTTGCAGTCTGGAAAAAAATCAGAAGGTAATGTGTTTAGAACACATATAGAACAATACAATGATAGTTTCAATCCTTAAAAAATAACAATGTGTAATGTTGCCAAAAACCAATAAAGTTTGGCACCAATCAGTTTTTTTTTTAAAAATGGC
>BCLF01000073.1:386104-406832 GCA_001602275.1 Zoysia japonica | reverse complement strand
AGTGTATTACTGTAAGAAGATTAGAATGCAGTGCGAATCTTAAAAAAGATACAAATGTATCATATTATGTATCAATGTGGAAAGTAAAAATGAAATTCTAGACAGGGACACCAAAAGATTTGAACAAAAAAAAAGACCTGGTTGATCAAGATTAAAGTTCGACATATGATTATCATGTTCAAAAATCATTTCATAGATCAATGTTACAGCACATGGAATGGCATACAAACAAATTAAAACAGAAGTACTCTGAACTTGCCTGTTTCAATTAGCTCACCAACAAACATTTTTGCTATTCTTGACACCACAATTGTTGTTGGCATATATATCTTTTGGCTTCCTATGATGCTTACCAATATCTGCATGTAAACAAAATAGTTGTTCGGATCAAAAAGAAATCTAGTCAAACTATTCTATAAAAGTGAGATAATCACTACCAAATATCGCAATGATGCCCCTATACAGGTGTTATGGTTGATGAAAGATAATACCAAATTCATGAAGCTGAAAATTATTGACTTGAGAATAAAGTGCCCGCAGATGCAGAGACACTAAAGCTGTCATTTGCACAAACATGGTTCCTTTTGTAACTTTATGCGAGAAGCAAGTTTTTTTTCTTTCTCTTTCCTTTGCTGGCACAAAGATTCATGCGCATGGATTCTTGCAGTAATCACATAAGGGAGATCAGAGAAACACCACGTGGACTTTCCTCCAAAGCAGAAATTCGTACATGCCTTTGTTTTGCGCTGTGATATGCATGCATAATCAAAACATTGACAACTCTGAAATTCCTTACTGCACAGGTTCTGTGCCAAGAGGTTCTGAACAGTGAGGAGCCTGCGGATCCACCACCACCCTCTAGTGCTGCAAATTGTATTGCTTCTGCTGTTATTGTCATGGCAGGGAGCTACACGGTTGCAGGCACCATTTACTCAATCTCAAGCCTTTATTAAGAAGTAGCAGCTGCCTCATAGGTGATGAAGATGGTGTGCTCATTGAGGTGACATAGAATATACCTCTCTTTGGCTATCTGTTTTTTAACTCTCCAATATATCCTGCTCCTTGCCTCCACAAGATCCTTCAGGTAATTTGTCCCTAACATCTCTATGTGATTTAACTTTGTGCTTCTTTCCAGTATGGTGAGATTTGAATTGCATGTCACCATTCATCTCTTGAACAGAAGAATGGATGTTCTTGTCATCCTCCAGGAAATCGGATGATGTTGAAACACTGGTCTTTTGCTCCCTCTGCTCTCTTTTGACCTCACTCTTTGACTTATTTTCCCCATTTGTATCATAAACCAAAGTTTGTTTACCAGGAACTTTCCCAGTGCTCTGGGAAACAGCAGATCTTACATTTATACGAGTGTCATCTTCATAGTTATTACCAGACACATGCAATTTACTATAAGGAACTTCTCTCTATCTTTTCTGACTTGGGTTTCAGCTCCCCCTTTGGTGCGTCCATTTCTGAGCTACAAAAATCTGTGTTTTTCATGCACTCTGTGGCATCTGTTTTGACAGATTCTGCTTTGATTGTCAGGGAGTCACTCTTGATGGCCCGTTCTTTCAACCGAGAATTTTTGTTTTTGCTCAAGTTGTTTCCAGCTGGCTCCTCTTCAAACTGAGTCTCACCTTTCACCTCCATGGTTCTAGACTCAGACAACAACGGTATGTCGAGAGCTTCAAAAACTATCTTTTGACCAGCAGTTGTTTCTATGTCGATCTCCTTTTTCATAACTGCACTAATATCATTTCTGCTCTTGGAACTCTGTGTCTATCAGTTTCTTCTTCTTGCCATCAGATTTCATTTTTAAGCCACATGGCCTTCGTATGTTTTTTTGTACATTTTCTATGTTCACATTAGATTCCCACTTATTTGATGAAGGCGACAACAGCAACCCTCCACGAATTGAAAAGCAGGTCATGATCTGTTTGATCATAGATAAAAGTGAAAAGAAACTTGTTATTCACTCTTAAAATTATGATATTATAAGCCAGTAATGACATAACCGTACAAAGAAGAACAGTACCATGCAGTAGTTACCTGAAGAATAGTCCATGGAGACTCATGTGGCTCATTGCTGACTTCTGGGGAGAGGCTCCCACGATCATCAGGGCTATCCTCGACATATGAAGGTGAAGAAATATCAAGGCCCAGACCACTGTAAATAACAGCATTATTTCTTGGCAAACCGTTGTCCGAAGCATCTTTTATCCGGACTTTAAATCTGTTCTGGTCATTACACTTTGATCGTTCAGCCTTTTTACTTGAACATATTTCCTTTTTATTGGAATAGCCAGAAAGAAGGACCACAGAACCATTGTTCTGGGAGACAGATGGTGCTGCCACAGCCAAAAGGGTTCTGAGACGTGTCCTACATGACAAATCATCAAAACATCAATGCCACACGAGTGTACGTTCATGATAACATTGTTGTACAACAATACGTGTTCACAGCCAAAAATAGCTTCTGAAATATTGGTACTTACATGAACGGAAATATAATGAGTGAATCTTAACAAACAAAATACCGAACCAACCTGGAAGCCTTATTTTCCCCACATATTTCTAGCTAACACTCTAGCCTCTCCTTGACACAGTTTTCAAAAGGTATCTTTTGAAAAAGAACACTGAACATGGCTGACCATGACCTACACGAGGAAGGCAATTATCAAGTTATTGCCATCAAAGTGAAATATTGGTACTCACATGAACGGAAAGGTAATGAATGAATCAATGAAATTTGGAATACAACAGTAACTAAGGAAGCATAATATTTGATAGATATTATATATAATAGCCATACATTTTCCAGACAAATCCATAACATTATACCAAACAAAGATGAGTTGACACTACCTGAATTGCATATGGAGGCATCTAAATCTGAATGACTTGTAAAGAACCCAACAATATATGCAAGGAGGTAGAAGTTAAGGCGTGCATATAGAATGAGAACAAATAATCTGACATCTTTTCTTGCCTCCAAGAACAGATTCATCGATTGCATTGCTCTCCTTCCCTTCCTGCAATCATTTTCAACAACATTATACTACGTGAATTTTTAAGCAAGCTGGATTTGTTAAAACATCATGCTAAAGGTGCTCGCAATACATGTTCAGATCGATCCTATGGAGCTGCAGCACCAGCGGTCGCCGGGTGATAATGCCTACAGATTACCATCGAAATGAAAAACAGTCATTTCAGAACACATTGATTTCCAAAGAAAGGGGGGTAGAGGGGGGGATGGGGCAGAGGACCTCGATGATGCACTGGCCGTTGAGGCTGCCGATGCCGGATGTTGGGGGGCGGGGAGATGAGCTGCGACCGGGGATGGGGGAGGACTTGAGGAGGAGTTGCAGCGATTAGCTCAACACAAATGGATGGGGGGAGGAGGGTAGATGGGACATGGGGAGGGGAATCGGCGCGCGGGGAGGCGAGGCGGCAGGGAAGGCGGCGCGTGGGGAGGGGGATGCCGGCAGTGGAGATGAGGCGGCGGCAGTGGAGGCGGCGCGAAGAGGTGAGGCGGCAGCAGTGGAGGCGGTGCTTGGGGAGGGAGGCGGTCGCAGTGACACCGGCGGCAGTGGGGGTGGCGGACTCGCGGGGAGGCTAGGCGGCGGGTAGGCCAATCGGGAAGGTGGAGGCTGAGACGAAGCCCGAGCGTGGTGGGGAGTTGGTCGCAAAGAAGTGGACGGTCCAGATGGCATTTGGATCAACGGTCAAGAAGAAAAGATTGCAAATCGAACGGTTAAAAGAAAATTGATGATGTGGCTTCATAAGAGATGAGATTAGGATGTTAGTGGGTGGTGATTATATAGGTATTATAGATGTATATGTTCATGATTTCTTACTATTTTGTACTGTTTGATATTCAATGGTCATTGAATATGGACCTGACAGCCAGCATCTAGTAATGATTTATGGCATTCTAGTTTTTTTAGAAATAGATTAATCTGTAATTCATGTCTTTTGAAAACATAGTTTTTATTTACAAATTTAGGGACACTGCCACGAATTCATTATAACAAGAATTCTGGTAATGCTTTCTGGTGATCCAGTTTTTATGGGAAATGTATTATTCTATAATTACTGGCTTCTCAAATTATAGTTTACACATGCATCATCTGACCTGAAACAATACCACTAACTCACAGTTATTATCGAGAAAGTGAACTGGGACATATTATTATCTTTTCCTTAAGACATGGCTGCATCTGATCATATGTTCCCAATTTAAGTAAAGCATTGCCAAAAAAGCCACCGATCATCAAGCCATCAATTACATTTTCTATAATCAGATCTGTGATTATTGGACTCAATGTTACAATGATTATGTAATACTCAACTCGTGATAGGTTCTTTTAAAGCTCATGTTTGAGTTCACAAAGTATACAGGAAATTATACAGATTGCCGGTTATGGTGTTGTTTTGAATTCACTAGTTATGGTGCTGTTTTAAACATGAGTACATATTCAGAGCCCTCACATTCTGACAATTGCCCCTGAATTATACAGGTTATGGTGCTGGCTTTATGAGAGGCCATTAGCTGATGTTGCCACTGAATTGTATAATATATGCAATGATAAATTTATATCTATCAAAGGTTGTTTTAAAAAACATTGGGACTTAGATTTCAGAAGATGGTTGGATGAGCATCTCCTTCATCTTTGGACTGAAATTAAACAAAAATATTTGAATTTTGACTATTCCAGAGATAATGATTCCATGAGATGGACCTTTAATAAAAATGGGCTATTCTCTGCTCAATCACTGTATAACAAGATCTTCTCTGGTTTCCATCTTATAAATAACTATAAATAAGAACCACATTTGGAAAGCTAGGATTCCCTCGAAGATTAAAATTTTTACTTGGTTGTTGGAACAAAATGCATTTCTTACTCGTGATAATATGAGACTTAGAAAATAGAATGGTGTCAATATTTGTGATTTCAACACACAGGAAGAATCAGTGTCACATTTATTTTGTCACTGCCCTATTGCTTAAGTGTGGTTTGGTGCTATGTAGGCCTCTGTATTGGAGCAATGGAGCTGACTGTATTTTGGGCGCAGTTGCTCAATACCATTCTTGGATTACTAAGTATCTATCTGGCGGTAATATTTTCTATGTGACAGGCTTTGCAGCTATCACCTGGTCCATACGGAAAGGTCAAAACAGAGCCTGTTGATCGTAAAATGTTGAGTAATCCTAATGTAATCATTCATCAAGCTTCTTGTTTCCTCAAATATTGGGCAGGCCTTCAATATCTCTCGAAGGAAGACCTGATCAGAGGTGTGGAGAATCTACATCAAATGGTGACGGCAGTCGATCATGTCCAGCAGCACCATGACAATCGAAGTTTGTTGCAGCTTCCAAGTTCTGGTATAGAGGACGCCAATGAACCATCAGAGGATGAAGAAGCAGAAATGTAATTTGGTCTCAAGAGTATCTCATGGAAGTGTTGATCTGTGACGAATGTTTCTGTTTTGTAATAAGTTTCTGCCGTGTTTGGACAATCTTTAGTTTGTGGTAGTTAATGTGCTTTGCGTCATGTGGGCACTGTAATGAACTACTAAAGTGCAATCTCCTGAAACTATGTTCCTTGTTTCCGTTATATCATATAATGGAAAAGGGGATGCCACCTGCTCGAAAAAAAAAATTCTGCCAATTGCCTATTATCATATTCTGGATTGCAAAAAACAAAACACATGTTTGTGTACTGAAATTTTGAACTTTTCAAGAACCACTGTTACTTGGTAGGAAGACACATCTTGCCACCATCAAGTCTTGGTAATGTTTCTTGAACTGGAAAATCCCTTACCGTACACTTTTCCATGTGGAAATGCATGCAAAGAATGTCCTCTTATTGTGTATTCTCTGAAACCTTATGGTACATGTTGATACATTTTTTCATATGTTGTATTTCAATTGAAACATCTTTTTATAGTTCAATTTTGTGTTTTTCATTTAAATAAGGATAAAGTCCAAATTACTACCCTCAAGTATAGCGAAAGCCCAAATAACCTCCTAAACTATTTTTTGGTTTATTTTATCCCCACAACTTTGCCATTTGGTTCAATTTACCCCCTACTACAATTTATCTTTTTTGTTTCTTCATATATAAAATTAATCTTAAGCTAAAATTTTACAAGAGGACAGAGAACATCATAATACATGTTATAAAAATACATCATATTTTTTTATCATTATTTTCATATAGTTTTGTATCCTAAGTAATTAATTCACTATTAAATGTCACTACCTATGAAAATAATTTTAAAAAATTATGATGTATTTTTTTAACATGTGTTATAATGTAATCTATCATGTTATAAAATTTTAGCTTAAGATGACACTTATACATGGAGAAAAAAAAGACAAAATTTACTAAGGAGTTAATTGAGTCAAATGGTAAAGTTGTGGGGACAAAATGAAAAAAAAATAGTTTAGAGAGTTATTTGAACTTTGGCTATACTAGAGGGTAGTAATTTAGACTTTATCCTTTAAATAATGTAGTCAGTGGCTCATGTGCCAACTGATACCTTCATTTACTTACATTTGTTCTTTATCAACTATCGTTGCTATCTATCTATACGTGTGCACTAATCACTGAGAAATGTTTTATTTTTTACATACTGTGATTTTAGATGGAAAGGCAGTCGAGATGCAGTGAAGGTTAAAATTAATTAGCTTGCAAACCAGCCAAGTTGCGTGGAAGTTTGATCTTCCTGAAACACCAGTTCCATCAGCTCCAGATGCACATTGTCGTCCTCAAGCACCGCAACATCGGGTCCCCATATGTGCAGCACATGTTACATCCACGGCTACTTTTTGGTTTGGAGGGATTCAGACTGATTCAATGAAAAAAGTGATAATAAAAACAAGTTTACATATGAATATTTTTTTTAGGTTCTAGGTTTTTTTCCCATTTGCAATGTTTATTTGTCTTTCACCTATGTATATTTTATTTATGGTGGAGATTGTAATTCCATATCTTGTAACTCGCTGTTGTAATTCCATATCTTGTAACTCGCTGTCAATTGTGCTCCATCTTTGGGCATATAGTACTGTTGAACACTATCATTATGGAAGACCTTTCTATTTTCACTTTCTACTCTCCAGTAATTGAGCTCCATCGCTGTTCATACTTTTTTGTCCAACCAAATAAAATGCCACACCGTGAACATTTAAGGTCCTACCTGGATTTAAGTTTGTCGCTCTGTTTTGGTTTGTGAATTTGTTTGTCTCGCAAGGAGTGATTGCTGGTGGAGGGTACAACGCCTCTAATTCCTGAGATGCAATTCTTTTGATCTGATTAAAGGTCGGACAGAACAGTAACTTCCCAGTGACCCTATTTAGCATAAAAAAAAGTTACCGAACAGATGCCGAGGATAATTATTCCAACGTTGGCTATGGGAGAGAGATTTTCTGTTAGCCGTGGCATAGAAATACGGAGATACTAGTTTTTCTGTTTTGGCTGATCTAGGTTCGGTTCAATGATAGACTCTCTTATCTGGTTGGTCGTGATTTAGCGTCTTCCGACCTGATCTATTACACCTAAACAGACCTAGCTATAGAATGTTTGTTTTGTGTCTAAGTATAAATTAGTGTTGTCATATATTATGTATATACTCTCTCTGTTCTTTAATTAATGTCGCCATTTACTTTTAAATTTAACTTTAATTGTTTGTCTTATTTAAAAAATTTGTTCGAATGTGTAAAATTTTAAGTTGTGATTCAAATAACTTTAATGTAAATGTAACGACCGAGATTTTACTTACCTTTCGATAAGTCATGATCTTCCGAGACAATGCCAATCCCAGGAGTTTGGCAAGTACGATATCACAAGCGATCAATCAAGAAACCATAACAGAAATATTAAACAAGAAACAAGAATAGAAAATAGCAGGTCAAAGTGATATTATTAGAATAAAATCCTCCAAAGGGGTCCATCGGCACGCAGGCCGGAAATGTCTCAGAGCAGATATATCACTATCGTGAATCCAACAAAAGCAACAGCGGAAGCTTCAACACGGCAGCAGTAGCGAACCTCCTCCACACAGGCTAGCTTGAGCGCAGGAGCGGACATCACGGACCGTCAGAGACGTAGTCGAAATCGAAGCTGAGAGTATTCTCTGAAAACAACAAATTAGAAAGCCGTGAGTACGAATACTCAGCAAACCGCGTACTACCTAACATCAATGTATGCATGCAAATGGTTTCAAGGATAAAAGCATGGCTCAAGTACTAAATACAAGTTTAAAACATTTTATTTTATTTAAAGTATGCAAGAAAGCTTTATTTTCAAACTTGTCAAATTTTATTATCTTGCATCGTAGAGATCTCCGTTATCTCAGACGGAGGTTCATTTTAATGCCGATGTAATCTCCACACTCGGCCACAGCTCAAAGGCCAGAGTCAAAAATATTTTGAAAAAGGAGAGGAGGAAGAAAAACAAAACTACTCAACGAGGAGCACAACTCAGGGGGTGTCCTTCGTGGCAATGCGCATCGACTAAAACTCTGCAGAGGTTATGCACCTGGACCCACGAGAAGCGTCATCAGGAACTACCGTCGTAGTCCCGACAAACACACAAGACCCGTCCACAAGCTTTAACTGGCGTCATCCGTCCTCTAGAATAGGGATCCCAAAAGCTTACGCAATCGGGTCCTGGAGTTGTGAAGAGCCTACCACTAATTAGGTGGGGTATCTCGATCTCATGTAGAGAGTCAAAGCTCTACACCACACTAACACTACACCGCCAACCCACGGGTAAACAACCAGTCTCCGCGAGCTTCAAGATCAAGCCAACTGCTCATACAGGGTAACGTGATGTGCATAGTTGTCAACTGAGCGTACAAGGCTCGAAGGACTCGATCTTTAATTGCCGGGGCAGGCACCAACTCCAACCTCAACGCCAACAACAAGTCTCACGGAAAGATCCCAGCCCGGATCTTCCTGTTGTACCCGCAACAGGTACGCCCACAGGGACTTCCCAAAAGTCCCCTAGCTCCTCATACTCCAACCTGCCCCCGCTAAATAGTTATATATAATTATTTGCAATACTCACACATTTGAAGCACAGTTCAAAAGCATTTAACACAAATTCCATTTTATAGTGATAGATGTGAGATGAAAATAAATGCGACTAAGCATGGCTAAGCATAAAAGTAAAATAAATGTACTAAAGCAATCATAGGGTTGATATTTGTGGAATAGTAAACAGGCACGGCATAGAAATGTTGCTAGCACATTTTAAAATAGTTGGCATGCAAATTAAGGTTGCAAACAAAACATGCAGTTTAAAATGCTGGGAACAAAGTGATCAAGGAACGTGGTTTGCCTGACAAATCGGGATCGAAGTCGGGATCCGGATCGTCGAATTGAGCTGGCTCGCAGAACACCTCCTCAGGGACAGCAGCTAATCACAACACGAACAAGAGGGATTAGACACTAATTACGCGACAAAGAATAGAACCGGAATTTGAATCTAAATCGAAATTACTAGACTAATCGCGCGTAAAACGTTTCTCGGAACGACGCTACACGGTAATTGCGACGAGACAATACAACGGAACAATTTTAGGATTAATCGGAGGTCAAACGGAGTTCCTCGGAATTTGTAGACAATCAAGACCACAATGGTTTAAATTAATTGCAGAATAATTAATCGCAGATTTAAATTAGCAATTAATCTAATAATTAATCGGAAAGGAAAAGGAAATTAAGAGAGAGGAAAATTGTTCTTACCGAGATCTGAAATTCGAAGACGAAATCGAAGATCGGGAACCGGAACCGTGTACTGGAATTCGGTGCCACGCAGGACGAGGACGGGTCAGGCAGAGCAGAGCGCGGAAGACACGGCTCGGGGATCCACGACCGCAGGCTTCGATACAGAGGAAAAAATCACGCGGCGACAGGACACGCGCAGGGATCGAAAACAGGCGGTGGAGACGGCGTGCGGAGGACAGCTCGCGCGGCTGCTGGCGACGTTGACGGCGCTGCTGCCTTCGGACCAGAGGACGACGCGCTGGGGCGCGGCTGGGGCGGCTGCAGTCTTCGGTGCTGGCTGACGACGACCTGTTGACGATGCAGAGACCGAGACAAGCGGCGACGCGGGCTTCGGGGCGACTCGGCGCTGGATCCAGCGGACGGCTGTTGGCGACGTTGACGCGCGGCTCGAGGAATCGGTGCGACGACGAGATCCACGGCGTGGAGGGCGAGATCGGCGCAGAAAACTCGGTCGCGCGACAGGAAAATCGGAGAGCGACGGCGCGGGAATCGGGGTGGAGCAGTAGGGGAGAGAAACGACGGTTAGTGATTTCTCTGGACAAATGGAGGGGAAAAAGGGGATTAAGATTAAGGGGGTATTTATTGAAGGGGAAAAATGGGTAAGGTTAGGAATAAATCTGGAAATTTAATTGAAAATTATGAAATAATTAAAAAGGCTGAAGAGATTAATTAGGTGAAATATTTAGAGACCCGAAAAATTAATTAGAGAAATTTCGAAAAATAATTTTAGCCCAAACGTAAAAATTACGCAGACTAAATTATTTCGGCATCGGATCAATTTAGACGAACGGATTTCGAATTTAGACGAAACGAGGTTCGGAACGAATGAATTTTGAACGGAACGAAAATTCGAACGGACAATTAAATTGGAACAAAAATTGGGAAAATTGTCACTTTATTAATTTGAAATTCGAGATGTTACAGTAAATCAAATTATACGAAATTTATCAAAATTTTTTGAATAAAACGAATAGTCAAAGTTAAATTTAAAAATCAACAGCGATGTCAGTCAAAGAACGGAGGGAGTATATACATAGCCTTTGATCAGGAAAGAAAACCGACTTGTCGCCGTTAATGAAATCTTCACCTTTGGGATGACGATCGATGGCATGATCAGGTGAATGCGTTTCGCTCATGGCACGCATGCATGGTTATGACGACGAAGGGCTCGCGTGGATCTATGCGGGCGGCGATCAGCGTGGGAGGATGTTTGTGGGGGCAGTTGCCGACCGGATGCTTACGGGCCACGGTTGGTACGCGTCCATTTTTTGGCCACGGAACAGAGGTTCATAAATTTCACCTCTTACCTGCACTGCAGAGTACTTTCTCTGTTTTAAAATATAATTATTTTTAATTTAGTTAAAGTCAAATTTTTATCACTTTAATCACTAATAATATATAATAAATAATATTTTATTATATAAAAATTATATTTTTTAATTCATCATGAAATAAATTTTCATAAAAAATATATTTTTATATTAGAAATTATGTAATTTTCTAGATATTATTAATAAAAATTTAAAAATTTTTTGATCTTATTCAAACTTAAAAATAGTTATATTTTTGAATGGAGGTAGTACTTCACACAAAAAAAAAAAGTTCCTGTTCACGTTGTGCATGGGAGATCACCATTGGCAGCGTTTAGTGGCCAAGCTGACTGTAGTCCATGGGCAATTAATATACGTCATTGGTTCATAAATAATTGTTGGTGTTGATTTCTAACATCAATTTTAATCATTTATTTTATTTAAAAAATTAGTTCAAATGTGAATAATTATAAATTATATTTTCAGCACCTTCATGATAAATCAAATTATAATAAAATCTATAATATTTGTCATACATTTTTAAATAAGATGAATAATCAAAATTGAAGTTAAAAGTTAACAATGACAATAATTGAAAATAATATAGGAACAAAGGGAGTAACCGTTACATGACCTTGTTTTGGGTACATGCTCCCTTCGTTTTTTAATTGTTGTCGCCGTTGACTTTTAATCTCAACTTTGACTATTCATTTTATTCCAAAAATAAATTCAAATATATAAAATTATAATGTGTGACTAAGATACTTTTAGTAATAAACTAAATTTATAATAAAATATATAATATTCATCAAATTTTTTTAATAAGACGAATAGTCATATTTGAAAATAAAAGTCAACAATGACAATAATTAAAGAACGGATGTAGTATATCATATGAGTGCACAGAGAAAAGCAGGGGAATACCATCCAAAAGAGGAAATTCCTGTGCCATAATTGCGTTTAGATGTAGGCCTAGCGTGCAACAAAGAAACATGCAAATGTTTGAGGGTGTGCTCCTTCATGGAACCCCAGAAGTACCTACCAGTTCACGACACTTGTATTGCGAACTCTTTGCTGGTCTCAATTCGGTGTTTAAAGGAGCGGCGCTGCACTTGCTAGCTCTCCGGTCTACGGAGGGCCAAAATCAAACCAGAACTATCAGCCTCCGCGTGCATTTCCGATTTTGGCATCGGCGTCACTGTCAGTGTCTGAACATAGCTGATGAGGTTAGGTTTGCACATCCGTCCTCTGATTTCGGATTCAGCCAATTGACTAAGAACTTAATTTTCGCCCTGCTGCCTGCCATATGGCCACAAGTGAATATGTGATCTTGCTGCCACATGGCCAATTGCACATCCGTCCCCTGTGATCTTGCTGCCCTTCTGTTGTTGCAGGTACCACGCTTAATGTAGTGCCATTGTAGTGTCACAGCTTGATGAGTATATGTATTTAGAGTGTATAAAAATTGACCCCTATGTACAAACTAGAATAACAGTGTGTTTAAACCCTTCATTGGCTCCTTTGGAATCTGATATCTAGCCTTGTCTCACCAGCTCAAGAAACACACGACAGCAAAACATGATGACGTATTGACTCATAAGCTTGGTCACACTGGAGGCAGGCTGAATTTGGTTATTAAATCAATTATCAACAAACGCAGTACTGTCTTTCAATTTCTATTTCCTTGGTAGAACTAATTATAAGATACAAAATACTATGTTCGCTTAGGAGCACAAAAATTAGAGCAGTAATAATTTTCTCCGATCACATTATTTTCACATGATGCACGCAGTCAAGCAATTGGGTGCCGGGATGGGCCTAAAAGGCTAAAACGATCAACTTAAACAAGTTTATGGACTCACTCACACTGGTGTCAAGTTTTTGAACAAATCCACCCATGACCCACCTAACAAGCTCTTGGTCCTCACAAGCAATTTACTCTAAATCAGATTCCATGAGACCTCTGTAACTAAAGCAGGATACAGAAATGACAATGAAAATTGAAAACTGACAATGCATGATTAATGGTGAACTGTGAACCCACTACAAGAAAGGAGTAAGTTCCAAAACTGGAATCAGAAAAGCTAAGCCGTGATGAAATCAGGGAATAAAAATGCAGGCCAGCCCGTTGACCCAAGTTTTGTTTTTAAAGTTGCCAAGGCAACGCTATGACAGTCCAACTAGGAACATAGTATAACAATTTCTTGGCGTAATCACGTAAATGAAAAGTCGGAGAATTTCCTTTGAGCCAAACATGGGGGGAGGGCCCAGCGAAAAATTAAACTACAAAACGTTATACTTACAGAATATAAACATGTGTAAATTTCAGTAAGCTACAACTGATGCTTAGCTTTCAGTGAGCTATGCTTCTAATAGGCAATAGCAAATATGTAATCCTCAAAAAATTTGGCAACAACTAAGAGCAAACAAACGTAATGGCCGCGACAGAAGAGACCTAACAGCAGCCCCAACCTCCTAAGCAATTGCCTCTGCATCAACTGTCGGATCAGTTGTAACAACTACAACCCAAGTGCCATAATCCATGCAGGTGACACTTCATCGCGACCACCACAGCCGGCGCCCGCCCCGACTTCTCGTAGGCCTATCAGCAGCACCGCCCTGAACAACCCTAGAGCATTTTTTGGCACATTACCAAAGCTACTGGCTCATCCAGAAACTCCTATCAATGACGGAGGCCGCAGAGAAAATATGCGACCTTTACCCCCGATTTAGCAAATAAAAAGAATCCAAGTATCTCAAACTAGTGCCAAGTGGACACTTGTACGTTTCACTCGTGCCAGAACAATGAGGACATGAGTGCACCAGGTTTTCACAAGTAACTCATACCATAAACATCTCCAAAATTTTCGGGTGTGTTCGAATGTGAACAGCTGTACTGTTTGGCTCTGCAGCTCAGCAACGACGGGTGCAGACAGCATCCGGGCCACAGCGACAGCTGCAGACTCTCACATAAATTTTATAAAAATTAGTTTAATTTTACAGAAAAAATATAGAAAACAAAAAAAAATTCTGCATTTTAAAGGAGACCTAAAATCAGATACGAGCACACCCCGCCCCATCATTTTTTTATGTTAAAGATTCTGGTATTACATAGACTTCTAGAAGATTCTGCAAGCAAATGCAAAGGACAAGGAATTAAACCTGGGACGAAAATCTCATGCGGTGCTTCGAGATGATAAAAATTAGTACTCTTTCCGTTTTTAAATTGATGTCACTGTTGATTTTAATATCAACTTTAATTATTTGTCTTATTCAAAAAATTTCGATAAAAATCATATATTTTGTTATAATTTGATTAATCATTAGAGTTATTTGAATCACAACTTAAAATTTTACATATTTAAACTAATTTTTTGAATAAAACGAATGGTCAAAGTTGAGACTAAAAATTAATGGCGACATCAATTTAAGAACGGAAAGAGTAAGCGATACCATGTCTTAATACTAAATTGCAACACAAAATAGTAAGGGACCTGTACATAGCAATTAGGAAATTTTGTTTGTAGGCCATTGACTGAAGTAGATTTTGTGGGTAGTGCACTAAACAAGAAAACTTGATTAGCGTCCGGCACACTAAGAGCTTATTTGTTTGGACTTTTGTTTTTGTACTTTTAGAAGAGTTGGTTGGTGGCTAGTTGAAAAAGCAGAATAATGAAATTTGAATGTTTGCTTTTGTAATATATTTTTAGCTTGTCAGCACATCAAAAGCCAAAAAAGCAACCGAAATATGCTTTTTACCTTTTAGTTCATTTCATCAGAAGCTTGCCTTTCAGCTTTTCAACAGCAAGTTTTTCAGAACTCCGATCGTTTCAACTTCTGCTTTTTAGTTTTTTCAGTTGGCATTATCAAGTGTCTTGTACACAAATCCTCCTAGCAATTAATACTACCTCTTGATCTGCATAGCAACAGCCATGATGTGGCCTAGTCCACTCATTCATTAATATTAGGTTTGTCTTCCGGTCTGCACTGAAAATTCCCAACATAAAACAGGATAAAGAAGCACTAGTAAACAGTATCAACAGAAATTTATTTCCAAACTTGGAAATGCAATGAAAAGTAACATAATAGTTGGGAATCAGCATTAAAAATCTTGTTTGCCCATTTTGGTTTATCCCGAACCAGACTGAACCCGTTTGAAACATGGAAATTTTTTCTGTGAAATTCCCGCTTTTCAAACGAGCCTGAAAGATGCAAATATTATTTAAAGAAGGAATGTGCTGGACCATAAATTTCCTACTAAATAGGATATCTTTTTGCTGATCTTCAATGTCAAAATACTTGTTTCTCAAACAGATATCCTGAACACCAAAGGATAAGCACAAGCAAAATTTCTAGCAATAAAATGCTTATTTTGCAAAGCCAAACCAGAGTTCTGCGTGGATAATGAGATATGAAGCTGGGTATGTGAATGCAATAATAAGAAGCTAGTCCAGAACCCAGTAGGCGATACAATATACACAATGTGTGTGCGTGCGCGTGTGGTACGTGTGTTTGTGGATGGGTGGGGCATGTGTGTGGGTACGTGTGTGCATCCCTGTGTGAGTCTCCGCGCGCGCCACCAGCCACTGATGTGAAGAAATGAGTCCAGAACCAGGCATAAGAATAAATCTGATTATTCTACCCCAATATTCAGGTATGAATAATTATACATGAGACAAATAATTTCTGTCGCACCATTACATCTGTTGCATGTTTAGGTGATGCTTGTTTGCCAAACAGAATATAGAATTTAGATTATAAACTATCTCAAACTCCTATAAAAATGGCAATTGGTGAAGTTGGCCATTCTGCCAACTTGCGATGTGGGCTGTCAGGATTGTAATCTAACAGCAGCGCAGCTGTTCCTCCCACCGTCCTGCACCGCTATCTCCCCTGAGCTGAATGCCGTTGTAAGGAGCAAGAACAACGAGAAGAGGGTTTAAATCGGTGAATTTATAAAACTTTATTCGCTACAAACTCAAACTTTGAGACTCGATCACAACAAGAGCAACTTATACAATCATAACAATCATAGTAGGTCAAGACCCCTAATAATGCTACTAAAAAGATAAAGACAACAAGCAAATATTAGAACGATAACCACCAAGAAAAATCATAAAGTAACCTATAACTTTACTCAACAAGATGAAATACAAAAAGTAAAAAGAGAGATAGTCAAGAGAAGGTTGACGTCTTTCTCTTATCCTTGTTGGACCACTTCCATCAGACTACTAGTCCCTCTCGCTATTTCTAAAATGATGCTCCAAAGGTATGCTCCACTTTCCGGAGTGAAGTCACCGACGGCTTGGCTGTAGCACATAATACTCTCGTGCTAGATTAAATCTCTAAAGCTTCGAGTGCTTTTTTTTTTGTCTCTTTTAAGCAAGAGATCCGAAACTGCTCACAAACTTGACGTTGTCTTCCACAATCTCTTTGTAAGCTTGAACGTCGACTCCTAACCGGTCTAGACTGCCAAACGAAGAGTAATGAGCAAATATCACTCCTCTCAATGCCTCACAAGTTCTAGAAGTGTTTGAACGCTCTTATTCACTCTTTTACTAACACCAAAGATCTTCAACCTTATGTTGTGCTCTCTTTTTTATGTTTTTTAGCCTCTCACAAATTTGCTCCAATAATTCACACATCAGACACACTGGGCAAAACTTCTTTTTTTACGGTTTAAATACGCTCAAAGCGTCAGCTTTTACCAGTCGTCTCTGCCCCACTATAGCCGCAGCCCACCTGCCCTGGCCGGCCCTAGCATGCCCCCCCCACGCCAGCACCGTTGCCTCACCTCGGCCACTGGGTTTGGTTGGGGGGCCGGAGGTGCAGTGCTGGCTACGAGAGTGCCAGCTCCCAAGTGCCTTCTCAACATCACCATCCCTCGCATCACTCCCCCTCCTTTAGCCACCCAGGTCCACCCTTGTGCAGCCTCCGCCCTAGGCCCGAGCCGACACCCTGTGCAGCTCCTCGGCCACCTCTTCGGTGCAGCTGCCATCCACCCATCCGGATCGGTCGTAGCACAGCCCCGCCAGCGACGCGGCCACCGCCAATCTCCGCGCTCCGCCGCAGCATGGCATGAAGCTATGGACGTGGTTTGATGGCCGGTGAAAGGCAACGAGAAAGACAGCGTGGCTCTCCCAGCGCTCTCCTCCCGCAGATTCGCTTATCTCCACCCTGCATTTGTCATCAGTATCCCCATCCCATCAGGTAAGTCTACTACAAAAGGCTCCGGAAGGTAGGAGAAACTCTGCCGCCGCTTCCCATATTCATTTTTTTAAACACCTCACGGCAGCCAGCCAGTGGAGATCATTCACCGGCCACACCCTCACGTTAAGCCATTCCATACAATTAGTCAAAGGATAGGGCATGATTTGGATTTATGATTTTCTTAGCCTTTTTTTATTTTGAAACAATCTGCTAGCTCTGCGTAGCAACACCATGCCTCGTGAGTCAGAATATGTTTACAAGCTTGTGATTGAAATGGTCACTTGATTAATCTTTTCTTAGAAAAATGCATTTGAGTCGTAATCTTAATGCATTGTTTACCTAGCATTTTCCAAATCAAGTGACGATGTGCAAGGTTCTACATCCATATCAATGCAACGCTGGATTCAAATAGCAACTAGTTATAGGTAAACTATGAAGCACGACTTCCCTGTCTTTTCAATTTTTTCTAGAGAAAATTACTTCTTTGACCCTAAAATTTTGAATGCTTCCTTCCTGGCCGTTTCTCAAACAAATTTCCTTATGAGGACATATTTTTATTTTTAATTCCGTATCTGGCCTTTTTGTCAACTTAGACAGTTAACTGTGTTATATGATGGTGGAAATTACCATTTTACCTTTGCTAATGACTACTATATGTCAAAAAGGTACATTTCAAATTCTAGTTGATCCCATTGGTCACATTTGTGCTGCCATATCAGATTTATGTGCTGTCATATCAGATCGATGTGCTGCCATATGCACCATTTAACAGACATATAACAGCATTTACAGTCATATAGTAGTCATTAGCAAGGGTAAAATGATAATTTCCAGCACAATATAACACAATTAACTGTCCAAGTTGATGGAAAGGTCAGATAAGGAACTGAAAATGAAAATCTGTCCTCATAAGGAAGTTTGTTTGAAAAAGGGCCAAGAAAGGAAGCATTCAAAATTTTAGGGCCAAGGAAGGAATTTTCTCTTTTTTCTACCTCCTGCAATGAGAAAATAAAACTCTTTTTGGCTTTTTGGTTGTTTGTTTGTTTAATTGATTCAACGAGGTTTCTCATTCATGCGGTCTTTCTCACAAATGTTTGATTGTCACATTTGTATATTACAGAAAGAATCCAGGAGTTCAAAGGATTTATGTATTTTTCCTTCCAGTACAAAGGACAATGTCATAGGATTCTTGCTGGCTGCTGCTTGATGAAATTTTTTCAAGCATGCAGCTGGTATGTGGAAACCTGTTATCCTTCTGTCCACACCACTAACCCTACTTTTATATTGTTCATCGATGTAATCGGTATATAAGCATCGCTGGAACCTACTTTCTTGTTTCATAAAGTTCTTTTGCACAGTTTATGATTGAGAACAAAATTTTACTCTTGAATACTGCCTAGAAGTGTTACTCCGGTTTGATCCTGCTTTCACATATGTAAGAGCAAACTAGCAGGAATATACACCTAGCTACCAGAAATATGTTCCAAGTCATTATGATGGCTTGGTTCCTTATTTTTTGTCTTCTTTTTTTTTTCTTTGCTATTCACCACCTCTCACTTATTGATTGTGCCTTGTTCATTTATCACAGTTTAAAATAATGGAAAACCCACACCATAGTGTAAATTATTTCATTTATGCTGGAAGAGGAGAGCCAACACCATAGCGTTGGTTCTTCTTCTTCCCAATCTAATTGTTGTTCCCAGGTCTGCAATTCGAACTCTCTGGTGCAGTATCTGGGATGCTGCAACATCCCAAATTTTGATCCAAATTAAAATTCGAAATCTCAAATTTTCTAACCCGAAAATGCTGACTACATTTTTAAAAAGTCCAAAACTTCACCTAAATTAAAATTTTCTAAAATTGAGAATTTCAAAATTATAAAATTTGAAATTGATCAAGTGCTTGGTTTCTCTCTTTTAGTTTAGTTTATTTATTTACTAGGTTTATAATTGAATATTAATTACCAAATCTCATTTGAATTCGAATTTTTATTTGAAGTTTAATCCAATTTGAATCCTTGTTTAAATCTAAATCCTTGGAAAAAATGCTAGTCTCTCTGGCCAAATCCTTTTTCCCCTCGGCCCAACTCTGCTCTTCCAGCCCACTCCTCCCTTCACCTCGCACAGCCCAGCTCTATTCACCAATCTTCTTCCTCTTTCCCCAAACGGCCAGACAGCACCACGTGCTTGCCGGCATGCCGCGCCAGGCCTTTCTCCAGCACGTCCGCTCCGAGCTCCTCCTGTCGTCGAGGACCCGAACAGTGCCGTCATGCAACCGAGGCCCCGCTCGCTAGCCTGCTGAGTCACATCGCCCTGCCACACGTGCCTGTGGCGTCGTCATCCACTCGCTCCCGCAGCGTCATCGAGCCGTCTGGTCACCTCACATTGCCGCCGCCGCAGTACCATCATCACGCTGCCGCCCTGTCGTCGCCTGCGCACCGTCTCATCCCTGAGAACCTGGGCATGCCACCTCGCCGCCAACTCACCGCACCGACTCAGCCTCTCGCTCAACTCCCTTCTAAGTCTATACAAGGCCTCCCTGAGTTCAAATTCTCGCACACCACACTATCCTCCCCCTTTTCCCCCATCTCGCCGGCCTAATTACGCGTCGGCACGCTGTAAGCTTCATGATCTTTGAAATCCCCTAAAAGGTACGAATTGATTTTGGTGATTGAATTAACAAACATAGGTAACTGTTGTGTTGCTGGTACCTCTCCGCTAATTCTACATTAACATGGTGGGCTTCTTCGGTGGATGACAAGGACAAACTCTAGAAGAGGAGTTGCCGGGCATCGAAGTGATGGAATAAGTCTAGTGCAGACGCTTTATGTTTTATGCTTTGTGCTTTACGCTATTCGTTTTAGCATCTTAGACTAGTTTTTTAGCTTTATGCTTTAGCATCTTAGACTAGCATCTTAGCATATGCTTGGCTGCCCACCAAGCCTATATATATGTATCCCCAACCCTTTAGGTTGGTCATGACATTCTAGTGAATAAGAAACATAAAGAAAATTGCCTTCAACACTGAGTGTCATCCAACACAATGCGAGTGTTGCGCTTAACAATTGGCATCAGAGCCGTATGGTCCTGTGATCTATCCAATCCCATCCGTGATTCTCTCCAGTGGAGGTGTCGGTCTCCCTGCTCGACTCCCTCCTCTGTCGGTCCCTGTGCTCTACCGACAGCCAGCGACTCGGCGGCTTCTTCCCAGTGCAGTAGTAACCTCCGTGACTCTTCCCCGCTAGCGGCGTGCTATGTCCGCAGGAGGCTCTCACCGCTCGGTCCCCTCGAGCGTGCGACGTCAGCAGGAGGCTGACCTCGCCGCGGCAGAGGAGCGTGAGTTGGTGGCAGCAGAGGCCGCGACAGCAGCGTCTCGGGCGGCGAGGTTGGCGGCCGCAGAGCTGGCAGCAGCACGA
>BCLF01000073.1:354305-385557 GCA_001602275.1 Zoysia japonica | reverse complement strand
GTGGATGTGCGTGCGACGACCGCGACCCTTGGTGCGACCCGCGCATCGACCGCGTGCTGGAGGCCCAGCGACTGCGAGAGCAGGCGGCACAGCTAGAGGCCCAAATGGAGTACAACCGGCAGCACGGCGGACGGGACGACGACGAGCGCAGCCTTCACAGGCGGCGTGGCTCTCCTTCCCCGGACCGGCACCATGGTCATCATGGCTTTCAGACCGTCGTCAGGGACATCGGTGCCGGTGGTGGATGGCCCCTCCTCACCAATACCAACTACGCCGAGTGGTCCATGGTGATGAGGGTGAAACTTCAGGTGTGGCACATGTGGGAGGCGGTCCGGTACGGCGACGTCGACTACGACGAGGGTCGACGGGCGCTGGAGGCCCTCCTTGCTGCAGTCCCGCCTGAGATGCAGTCTTCGCTTGCTTGCAAGCGGACTGCTAAGGAGGTCTGGGACGCCATCGCTACGGCGTGTATCGGCAGCGATCGAGCCCGCAGGTCCACGCTGCAGGCACTGCGCAGGGAGTGGGAGAGCCTGACTTTCAAGCCGGGTGAAGATGTCGATGACTTTGTTCTCCATCTTAACACTCTGCTGCAGAAGTTTGCGTAGTACGGCGACGACACCATCGACGAGGAGAGAGCTGTCGAGAAGCTCCTCCGCTGCGTTCCCGAGAAGTACAAGCAGATCGCACGCTCGATCGAATCTCTGCTGGACCTCTCCAGGATGTCGATCGAGGAGGCGATAGGTCGCCTCAAGGTCGTCGACAACGACGAGCCACAACCTCCCTCAGGGCCTGTCATCATTGGCGGGAAGCTTCATTTTACTCAGGAGCAATGGGAGACCCGCCAGAGTGATCGAAAGAAGGGAGAGCCTTCTTCCTCGACAGGCGGCCGCAAGAGCGGCAAGCCGCGCAAGGCGTGCGGAGGCGCCTAGGGCCGGCGAGCGCAGTGCGGCACGAGACGACATATGCCGCAACTGTGGCAGGCCTGGCCATTGGGCCAGGGATTGTAGACAGCCGAGGCGCGGCCAGGCTCACGTCGCACAGGCTGAGGAGAAGGATCCGGCTTTGCCCCTAGCACACGGGAGCATCGAGCTACCTCCAGCAGCATCGGCCGCAATAGCCCTCCTCAACCTCGACGAGCCGAGGGCACACGCCTTCCTCGGTGACGGCTCCAGCGACGACAAGATCGACGGCTGGTTCCTCGACAGTGGTGCCACTCACCACATAACGGGTCGCAGGGAGTTCTTCTCCGACCTGAACGTCGACGTGCACGGCTCCGTCAAGTTCGGCGACTCTTCAGCTGTGGACATCAGGGGCATTGGCTCCATTGTCCTCGTCGCCAAGACTGGCGAACACCGACTACTCACTGGAGTCTACTTCATCCCCGCACTGTCTGCGATGACAACGCCTGGCTGTGGCACGAGCGCTTTGAACAACTTAACTTTGAGGCCCTGAAGCAGCTTGGCGACAACAAGATGGTGCAGGGTATGCCGCGGGTCGAGCATGTAGAGCAGCTCTGCGACACCTGCGTCCTTACCAAGCAGCGGTGACTCCCGTTCCCTCGTCAGGCGAGTTTTCACGCTAAGAAAAAGCTGGAGCTGGTGCACGGCGACCTCTGCGGTCCCGTGACACCGGCCACACCTGGAGGCTGGCGCTACTTTCTGTTACTCGTCGACGACGTGTCCCGCTATATGTGGGCATACCTCCTCGACACCAAGGCGGCAGCAGCTGATGCTATCAAGCGTCAGATGGCTACGGCAGAGGAGTGCGGCTGCAAGCTTCGAGTGCTACGCACCGATAACGGCGGCGAATTCACTGTGGCTGAGTTCGCGTCGTACTGCGCTGACGAGGGGATTCAGCGCCACTACTCCGCGCTGTACAGCCCGCAGCAGAACGACGTCGTCGAACGGCGCAACTAGACGGTGGTAGGGATGGCCCGGGCCCTCCTCAAGCAGAGGGGGATGCCGGCCATCTTCTGGAGAGAGGCGGTGGTGACAGCCGTCTACATCCTTAACCGCTCGCCCACCAAGGCGCTCGACGGCAGGACGCCGTACGAGGCTTGGCATGGACGCAAGCCGGCGGTTGCCCACCTGCGCGTCTTCGGTTGCCTCGCGTTCGTCAAGGAACTTGGCCACGTCGGCAAGCTCGACGACAGGAGCACTCCGGGAGTGTTCATCGGCTACGCGGAGGGCACGAAGGCCTACCGCATCCTTGACCCGAAGACACAGCGTGTGCGCACGGCGCGCGACATTGTGTTCGATGAAGGGCGAGGTTGGGCGTGGGGCAAGATGGTGGACGACGGCCCGACTCTGGCGTACGACGACTTCACCATCGAGTATGTCCACTTCGAGAGAGCTGGGAGAGTGGGCAGCTCTTTTTCGTCAAGTGCGCCTACCCCAGTCTCCGAGCCTCCACCGACTCCAGCGACTATGACGCCGGCTGCGATGAGTTCCCCACCGCCACCACCACAGCCGGCCACGTCACGCTCTCCGACGCCGACAGCTACTCCTCCAGGCACGTCTACACCAGCACCTGCTCATGTCGATCACAACCCAGTGGAGTTCGCTACTCCGCTCCCTCACGACGCGGAGCGTGTCAACGCGTACCACGACGGTGAGCCGTTGAGGTATCGCACGATGGAGGACCTTCTCGGCGACGCACCGGTGCCGGGACGGGTGCCTCACGACCTAGAGGCACAGTTGCATCTTGCGTGCGACAACGGTGAGCCTCGCTCTTTCGCTGAGGCTGAGGGACACGCGGCATGGCGCGCCGCGATGAAGCTAGAGATGGATGCGGTTGAGAGGAACCGCACTTAGAAACTCGCTGACCTTCCTCCTGGACACCGCGCGATCACCCTTACGTGGGTGTTCAAGCTGAAGAAGGATGAGGCCGGTGCCATCGTCAAGCACAAGGCTCGCTTGGTGGCACGCGGGTTTGTGCAGCAGGAGGGATCGACTTCGACGATGCCTTCGCTCCCGTTGCACGGATGGAGTCCGTGCGTCTTCTTCTTGCGCTGGCTGCCCAGGAGGGCTGGTGCGTCCACCACATGGATGTCAAGTCGGCGTTTCTCAACGGCGAATTGAAGGAGGAGGTCTACGTGCACCAGCCGTCGGAATTTGTCATCCCCGATAAGGAGGGTAAGGTGCTGCGCCTGCGCAAGGCACTCTATGGCTTACGGCAGGCACCACGGGCGTGGAACGCCAAACTTGATTCCACGCTGAAGGGAATGAGTTTCGAGCAAAGCCCGCACGAGGCGGCCATCTACCGGAGGGGCAACGGCGGCAGTGCCGTTCTGGTGGGTGTCTACGTCGACGACTTGGTGATCACGGGCACCAAGGATGCAGAGGTGGCAGCGTTCAAAGAGGAGATGAAGGCCACCTTCCAAATGAGTGACTTGGGGCCTCTCTTTCTACTTGGGAATCGAGGTGCACCAGGACGACTCCGGCATCACACTTTGACAAACCGCCTACACCAAGCGCATCGTTGAGCTAGCTGGGCTCACCGACTGCAACCCAGCTCTCACTCCGACGGAGGAGAGGCTGAAGCTCAGCCGTGACAGCACGACAGAGGAGGTGGATGCTACGCAGTACCGGCGCCTTGTGGGAAGCCTTCGCTACCTCGCCCACACGTGGCCGGACTTAGTCTTCTCCGTCGGCTACGTCAGTCGGTTCATGCATCGACCGACGACGGAGCACTAGCAGGATCATCCGCTATGTTGCGGAGACTCTTGACCACGGCCTCCACTACCCGAGGTGTCTCGGGGCGGCACATTTCATCGGGTACAGCGACAGTGACCATGCCGGCGACATCGACACCAGCAACAGCATGAGCAGGGTGCTCTTTTTCCTTGGCAAGTGCCTTGTTAGCTGGCAGTCGATCAAGCAGCAGGTGGTGGCCTTGTCCAGCTGCGAGGCTGAGTACTTAGCAGCTTCCACCGCTTCAACTCAGGCACTCTGGCTTGCTCGACTGCTTAGTGATCTCCTTGACAGAGACGCTGAAGCAGTGGAGCTCAGGGTGGACAGCAAGTCTGCTCTGGCCTTGGCAAAGAACCCTGTTTTTCACGAGCGCATCAAGCACATCAGAGTGAAGTACCACTTCATCCGAGGCTGCTTAGAGGAAGGGAGCGTCAGGGCAAGCTACATCAACACTAAGGACCAACTTGCTGATCTTCTCACCAAGTCCCTTGGTAGGATCAAGTTTCAGGAGCTTCGCGCCAGGATTGGAATGATTCAAATCCCTCAGAAGACGACGCACAAGACTTAGTGGGAGAATGATGGAATAAGTCTAGTGCAGACGCTTTATGCTTTATGCTTTGTGCTTTACGCTTTTCGCTTTAGCATCTTAGACTAGCTTTTCAGCTTTATGCTTTAGCATCTTAGACTAACTTTTCAGCTATATGATTTAGCATTTTAGACTAGCATCTTAGCATATGCTTGGCTGCCCACCAAGCCTATATATATATGTATCCCCAACCCCTTAGGTTGGTTATGGCATTCTAGTAAGTAAGAAACATGTTGAAAATTGCCCTCAACACTGAGTGTCATCCAACAGAATGTGAGTGTTACGTCTAACACGAAGGACCAAGGCTAAGGGCTAGCTAGGGGGTTCATAGAAACATCGGTACTATTAAGTAGGGTAAACTCATTTGTCTCCTGTCATACAAGTGTTAGAGGGTGTGAATGCTATTTAGATTCTTAAAAAGCACTAAAAATGGCAGAGAAAACGAAATCGAAGACTGAAGCTCAAGAATCAGCTGAAGACTCAGTCACCGGACAGTCCGATGAGCTCTGGAGGAGCCAGTCTAGAGAGAGGTGCTCTCTGGAGTCGATGAGGATTAGTCACCGGACAGTCCATCGGTGCAATAACCGGACAGTCCGGTGAGCTAGAAGCTGAAGTCCAGAGAAGGTGTCTTTGAGAGTCTAAAAGTGAAAGTCACCGGACAGTCTGGTGAAGGTATGCACCGAACAGTCCGGTGTCCTATGAAATAGATTCCAGAGAGGGTGTTTCTCTGGCCGAGGAGGAAGAAGGGTCACCGAACAGTCGAGTGGTCTAGTCACTGAACAGTTCGGTGATTGCATAAAGCAGTCAGTTTTATGATATCACGCCCCAACAGTTGTTTTTAGGCTTAGAGCCTATTTAAACTGTGAAGGGTATTTAAACTGTGAAGGGGGCGTTTTTCAGTGTGCTTTTGATCAGAATTGCTGGAGTTGTGAGAGGCTAAGAGACAGCACCATGAGAGCACATTGCAAGATTGGAGATATTTGGTGCTAGTAGAAGAGTAATAAGGAGTATTCATACACTTCTAGAGCTTGTAGTGCCTGAGAGGAGTGATCTTTACCTATTACTCTTGGTGTGGGCAGCCTAGGGTAGGAGTCGGTGATCGAGATTCTGAGGAGTTTGTGGAAGACGTCGGTTCTCCCGATTGAAAAGGATACCAAGAGAGAGCGATCGAGCCTTGGAGGCTTTTAACGCTTGGGTATTATGTGCGACAGTCAAGCCGACGGTGTTCTTCACTCCAGGAGTGAACGTACCCTTATGAGCATCGTTTCGGGAACGACAAGAGAGATCGGGACTCCGACAGGAGTGATCCAATGAGGATTAGGGAAATTCGTCTACTTTTCGAGACATTGGGAAAAAAATCACTGTGCACTCTCTATCTCACTCATTTTACTTATCGTATTTACTTACCGTTTGAGTAGTGTGATAGATTGTTCTTTGATTTTTCTTAGTGGCTATCGTGCTAGTGCTTGTTTGTTGTTATTTTTTTATCACTGACATTGTTTGGGATCTTGACCTACTACACTTATTTAGGTTCGCTTTCATTGCGATTAAGTCTTGTAGTTTTAGTTCGTAGCGAAATTTGTGCTATAAGTTTAACGATTCAACCTTCTTCTCGGTATTCTTGATCCTTACACACACCGCGTGCCGTTTCGGCTCCTCGTCGTCGGCCGCCTCTGCTGCCGCTCTTGCTCATTTGGGGCCACCAGAAGCACCTCCATATTTCCCTCCTTTGATTATCGTCACGACGTGCCACCCGGGCCACCGTGGGCACCCAGCGCCGAGCGCCACCGTCCCCGGACCGCCCCTCGCCGTCATCAGCAACCTCCGAGCACTTTCAGTTGACGAGAACCTTGTAGGTGCGTCCGCCTCGAGCTCCTCTCTCTTTTAACCCAAGCGCCGTCGCCTCTCCTGCCTGGGGAGCCGAGCTCCCCTTCTCCAGCGAGGCTCCGGCCATGGCGCCGCCCTCTGCCCTGTTTCGGCCGTCGTCGGGGTAGTCGGAGCCGCGCTTGCCATTCGATCGGTCGTGAACGGTCGAGATTAAAACAGCCTATACCGCCTCCACCATTTTAACTCCGGACCGCATATCGCTCGATCTATGGTACTCAAGTATCCGCGTGCTTCTTTAAATCTCGGCCCCTCACTCAAGATCCAAAGGCCTAGAGTAAACCGGCTTAGTTTTAAAAAGAAAATAAAAGAAATATCTGCCAGGCTCACCTGGCAGCCTAACAAAGCAAATTGCTAGGTACACCCAGCTTAGTGCACACCAAAAATGTAATCCTAGATATTTTTCCAATACAAAAATAATTCAATAAAATCCAGAAAAATACCACTTTGCATCTAAACCCCTACTGTTCTGTAAATTATGTTTTATGCCAAGTAATTTTACAAATACCCCCTACCCTTTTCTTTAATTACAATATAGTCCTAAATATTTTACGCCTAACACCTGAACTTTTGGAAATTACATATAGATCCCTGGTAACCTTTCTAATAATTACAAATAGGCCCCTATGACCTTTTTGCTATTTACAAATAGGCCCCTAGACCTTCCATACACATTCAAATAGCCATAACTTTTTGATCTTAATTTCGATTCCGACGATTCCTTCACCGTTGGAATCATAATACCGAGCTCCACCTCATCAAACCCTCCAAACCTCAGTTAACCTCTGTTCTCAATGGTTTTCTTAATGATTTATTTATTGGAGTTTTACCGGGCTTTAGTACTATTCTTTTATTGGTATTTATCATCTTTTATGAGAATCTTTTATTGTGATTTATTCTTAAATCATATCATCATAATGGTTAAATATGCGCATGTCATCCCTTTTAGCATGCATTAGTACTCATGCCATCAGTCACAGTAATAATATAACTCTGAAGATAAAATCAAGTAATTTAGTCATTAATTATTAGTTATCACATGCTCTGAGTCTTGCATCATCATTGCATAAATTAACAAACCATACGGGAGTATGAATATAAATCTAGATTTATCTAATTAACCTAAACCACTAGAAACTCATAAAATATTAGGGACTAAATAATCATTAAATAGCACCCGATGCATCCAACCCATCGGCAACCAATGCTAGTGTTGCCGATAGCTTTACACATATAAACACCACTACTTTTGCCACTGCATACGCGTGCATGCAATAATACACTATTCACCTATCAACTTTAGTGACTTAAATAATAATAATAATAATAATCACCTAGAAATACTTGCATATTAGAGAATAAGTATTTAACTAATGACACACCATACACTCAGCATGCTCCCACGCGTCTCACACACATGTTCACTTCTCCACAAAAAAATATAGTTAAGATAAACTTATTGGCTAATGGCTAACCTATTAAGTAATATTAACTAGAAATAATTGTAAAATGACACACGTGTACTATGTACTTTCACCGCTTATACCATTATAAAGGTTCACACCTTTATAAAGGTTGTATTTTTGTAGACATGCATGATCATATAGCGACCATTACGTATAGGCTCATGCATGTGCACACTCATACGCAAGTCATACTTATGCCTCGTTAGATGTTCACTTGCACCCAATATGTGTATATGTGCCCATCATCATAGACACTTAAATAAGCCTCACTACATTATCCCAAGATAACCCAATACTTGCGCAGCTCACATATATGACCACAAAGCACTAAATAAACATAAGATAAAAGAACCTAGTGAGCCCTTCACTAAATAAAAACCCTAATAATATAATCGTCACATCAGGCATAACATTTTGCACCATTAATTTGCCTTTTGAGTTTTTTTCTATTTGGTTCTTATCGAGAGTTTATTGGATCTTATTGCTTCTTCTCGAGCTTTGTTTCCTTTGCGGTAATGTACTTGAACGTGTAGCAAACGCAAAGTTCGAAGAAGAGCTAGAAGACTCGTCGGACAAGGAAAAGCTTGAAGATCCGGACGTCAAGACAGAGCTACAAGACTCGGACTCCGAGGAAGACCCAGAAGATTGGCCTTCTGAAGATTAAGTTAAAAGAGTTTCTAGGCAAGCTCTACCTCCTTGATTATATTTAACCTATATTTTTGCTATGCTCCTATATTGCCTTAATTGCTTGCATTATACTATTTTACTACATTAAAATGTTGTGTTAGATAATATCCTAATTGGTTTAGCTATTAGAGGCATCTAGTACCTTGTTTACCCGTTGTGATCCCTATCTTTGATAAACTTAGGCTACCACCATTAGCTCGCCAATGCTGGTTTTTACCTTGCTACTAGTACGCTTAGAAACCCTTTTGCGATGTCTACATCACCACACCTCTCACTTAATACTTTATTACAAAATGCGTTAAAATGAGTTTGGTGGTGTGGGTTAAGTGGGATGGGTGATAGAACAACTAGTGCTAAATGAAAGAGAATGGGTGTTTTTGGTTGGGGGCGAGGCTTATGCTATGTGTTTGGTGACTGGTTATGTGCATATGGAGTAGTTTAGTGCTTGATGGGATCAGTGGCGGAGCCAAAATCAACTTGTGTCAGGTGCTAATCTGTGGACAGGTGCTAAATCAAGTGCAGTTAAGTAAAATTTCAGAATTTTTAAGCTAATTTGTTACTTTACTTAACAGATAAGTAGCTCCAGGGCCGATGCTGCAGCACCGGCAGCATCGGCCCTGTCTCCGCCCCTAGATGGGATCCACCTCTCGTGGATAGCGCTCGCTCTGGCCGCATAAGGACTCGTTGAATCTCTACCTGGCGATTCTCGAACAACCATAGAACCTACTATGGGTAGGACTTACCCTACTTGGCATCTCCCGCTTGGTCCACTTGGAGGCTAGTAGAGCACGGGGAGATCAGGGCTGTGCGCGTCGTGATGTTTGAGGCCGTGGCAGTTCGCTCAGTGGAAAGTGAAGTACCTGGGAGCTCAAATACCTTTTGTACTGGGTTACGTCCCTTGATACTTCTCGGGTGGCCTTGCGAGGATGGACGGAGATGGGACTAGCGTCATGTTACTCTCCGTACAAGGGTTCATGGTTTATGGGTAAAGTGTACAACTTCTATATTGTATAATCTTTCCGGAAAGTCCGTTGTCACTTGTTATGACATGCCTTGTCTTGTGCTTCAATGATTAGTCTCTCTGTATATCCTTGATGTGTGAGTGGGTGGTAGTTGCTCGTGTTTTCGAAAGTGTTGGCTAAGTGCCAGGCTGTTATGACCTTGTGTCGAAAAGCCCATCTAAAATGTGGGAACTGGCAGAATTGATGAACATCTCCCTCAGGTCCAACCAACAAAAATCATGACAGGAACGAAGTTGTTTTTCTTTTGATTTAAATCTGTAGTGAACTCTGCATAAAACTAGTTTATTGCCAAAGTAACCCTTAAACATTCATCTTGCTACGACCCGATATGCATGTACTGATCCGTTGCCTAGTGTTAGGGTTTGTTGAATACTTTATGTACTCACTCGTTTGCATTTGTGGTTTTAGATAGAGAAGTCTTTGTAAGACGATGACGTGCTGAGTTTTCATTCTGCTCTCAAGCTCTGCTTGTGGTGTTTGCACTGCTTTCGCTGTCTGCTTCGCCTCTAGCTGGCTTTGGGCATTAGTAGTCCTGTCTAGCTGTTAAAGGTCTTTTTCATGTATTGTATTTTATTCGAAGTAATGTTTTTGTATGACATTCTATTATGATCGTGCGTTGCTACAGATCCAAGGACTGCATTGAGAACCTTAGGTTGCAAGAAGGTGTCATGCAATTCATGAAGGTTCGGGAAAGAAACTCATGCTGACAATTGATAGTATCTTGGTAGTTTGGTAAATTTGAAACATTTTGCTTTGTCAATAAAATCTGAAACATGTTGCGTTTTGAAGGATTGTTCCGCAATATCTCCCCTGTAAATTGAATGCATGTCTACAGCAGTATGGAACATACATACACAACATCAGTTCTTTTTAGTATAGTAACAGTAACTTGGGTGGAATTGCAAGGAACAAGCTGGGAACTATGCAGGTGCAGCTAGCTAAGGATCAGAGAAGGGTAGTATAACAGATGCACATATATATTGTAGAAAGCGTCTTTGTGATAAAGATTATTCTTTGGTCCTTACATTATGACTGTGCTATAAAGTTTAAATTTTGAATGGCTTTTTATTGTCACTTGTGCCTCAAAGATTTCATAGGAAAGGAAACATTATAGTTCACAACAACTATTTTAAATAGTTATCAAGAAATAGGCCGCGTGCTTATGTGGCTATGGCAGAATGAGCCTTCTCGTTTTTCATCATCAAGCAGCGATGAAATTTTGCTTCAGACCAAATCAACTGACGCTGATTTGGATGACCATATTCATGGACTCTGGGGGCAAGTCCACAAGCTAAGAGGAAGAAGTGAGTCGCAGAAACTTCAGTCTTAGAAATGGACTCTGCAACCAAAATCCCTCAATTTCTCAAATGATGCGAGAGTATGCAAAAATTTCTGGCTTATTACTGTTTTCTAAGAAACCATTGTTTTCCATGCTAAACATTGCTACAGAGATTCAATTAGGGACCAAATATAACTGTTATTCTTCATTTTAGTTGAGGATTATTGAAGTTGCTCGAACTCCATTTCACATCTGAAAAATTGATAGGTCCTCTATGATTGACTTCTATAGCTTTTATGATATATGAACAATGATTCTATTATTTCTTACATGCAAACACTTCATATTTGTTTGTTTGTAGGTGTAAAGGACATGCATCTACTTTCCAGTGACATAGGATCATTTTGTTATCCTTCATTTGTTTGTTTCTACTACACAATCATGAGTGTAGCTATTTTAATTCTTTGGAGTGGGCACTTATCAGGTACACAGTCCTTTTCAATTGTGAACTATTCTTCTAAAGTCTATCATATTTTGGTCTACATCGATGCTGTAGAGCACAGGCCTGGTACTATCTCTGTTGATTCATTCGGGTGCGGCTCACTTGCGCTTGCAGATTCAAGGGAACCAGCGGCACCTTCTTTATGGTTTTCACCATTGTTGCTAATGCTTTAAGGTTCACAGAAACATTTTCTAGCTCATCACTCTTTTGTTCATATTCCTCGCTCGTATGTTTAAAATTACATCTCTCACTATGATATATACCTTGTTTTTCCTTTTCAACCTTTTAAAAGTACCGCATGATTTTCTTGCCATTCATGAAGAGCGCTTCTGATTCATGCTGGCCTTTTTCAGGATATATTTATTTAGTGTTCTCCATGTGTGTGTTCGTAGAAGCACCTTAAGTGGGAGGCTCGGATCGACGAGTGGCCGGAGCCGGTTCTGCAGGACAAGAAGCTAAGGAAACAGTCAGCAAGCTTTTGAGATTCTTGTGGTCCAAACATGGCATGAGATTCCATGACAAATTTTCATGAAATTTAGCTCATCTCAAAATAAATTTCTGGCTGAAACACTGTAAAAGTTTGGTTTCAGGTATCCTGTAGCTCTGTTCAATGAGCTCTACTACCTGAACGTAGGAGGCACCACATTTGGATAGGTAACTGCAACATTTTAATGATTGGTCACTCAAAAACATTTTATTCAGTACAACTGAAATCCATTGAGCAGACGGAAAAGCCTCCGGAATGGGGCACCGAGCCGTTCTTTCTTGACGCGGCCCAGGCAGATAGAGACTACAGCACCGTGGGTGGCATCGTGTGCTCCAAGGCTTTGCGACGAAACCGCAATGCGATGCAGCGGCGTTCCTGTACCTAGAGGGCATGGATATTGATCCACTAATAAAATATTGAGTTCAGTATCGAATTTTGAAGCATATTGAGTTTTGAAGAACAATTACAATATAGATAATGTAAACAAAGTGGTGGGAATCGTTAAGGTGTTTTCCACCGTTGGGAAGCTCGGGCATTGGACTAGTTGATTATGTAATCTTGACCATACTCATTGAATTATAATATAGATTATAATCTAGATATCTCTGTTTGACAGTCTAAATTATTAGAGGTCAGATCATTCCTTTTGCCTATATAACAACAATAATACCCATGAATAAATCAGTACCAAACTTTAATAAATCATAGTTTTAGGCTAGGGATTGAAGGGGAGCTAGAAGAGAAGAGAGTTGCGCAGAGGAACCAAATTCAAGGTATTGAAATTGGGGAGACATTCGTGGTTGTTGTTGTGTTGGATTGGTTGGGTGGCATGTAAGGGTAGTGGGTCTTTGTATCAAATAATCTACTTTCTCATGGATTACTAGATTATCATAATCTGAGGTTTTAGATTATATAATCTAGATAAATAATTTATCTATTTGATTCCTAATCGGATTATTTAATCTAGATTATAGGAATAATAGCCAATATAGCCTCTGAACTATAGCTAAAAGCTCAATTTCGTTCCTCAACTTTGAAAAAATCCATTTTTGTCCCTGAACTTCGGTTAAAAGCTCACCTTCATCCCTAGTCCGACGTGACTGCCTATGTGGCATGACACATCAGCAGTAACCTCACCACGTCAGATTCAATTTTAGATTCTAAATTAAATTATTTTTTCTCTCAAACCGTACCTCTGTTTTAGAATCCATTTGAATATTATATTTTTAGAATTATTGCAACAAAACATGATACTGCATGGATATATTTTTTTTTCAACATTTAGGTTGTGTTAACAATAGATGTGAAATTTTTATGTATACCATGTGAATATATTTTGGTATCTTTAAAATTTTAAAAACCTCTAAAATATGAATTTTTCAATTTTTCTATTGCATTAACAAAATGACAGTTCTTACATTTGGACTAAACTTTGAAATATGACATCGATGTGTCAGTGACAGATGAGACCCTACAAGTGAATAACACGTGCGTCCAAATGGCATATTTCAAATTTCATAAAATTGTAATGACATGTATCAAATTAATCCTATAAAAAATGTCAAAAATGTAAAATACATTCAAATTATGTTGAAATGATGTCAAAAAAGTTGAAAATTTTAATGTTTCTACTGTCTTAACAAAATGGCAATTTCAATATTTGGATTGCATTAAGAGTTAATTTTGTTAAATTATAAAGATGTATATAAAATGTCAAAAATAAAAAGTATGTTTAAATTATTTAATTTGAATATAATATATCCATGTATGATTTTTTATTGCATTAATTCTAAGAAACAAGGTGGTTCAAACGGATAAAAAAGAAGTTATGGTTTAAGTAAAAAATCAATTTGAAATTTAATATCTAAAATTGAAGCTGACATGGTGTGATTAATGCTGGTGTAGCTTGCCACAGGTGCAATCACGTCACACCATGAATGAAGCTAAGCCTACAACTAAAGTTCTCGGACTAAATTGGACCTTTTGAAAGTTGAACGTTGAAACTGAGCTTTTGACCATAGTTCAGTGACTAAAATGACTATCCCTAGATTATATAATGTAGACAGATTATAATCTGAAACAAACAGGCTCTTAATACAAACTCCTTGCCTTTCAAGGTAAGTGGGAAGTGTGATACTCAAAAGATGAAATCTAATTGATGGATAATAGCTAGGTTGCTAAACAAATCTCAGCATACTCACAGCTGCTTCCAATGAAACAATCATGTCGAACTCAACAAAGGCCCTTATTTATGATGATGGTATACATAGCATCGCATGGAACAACGGACCAGCAGGAGAAATACGTTCCACAAAATCAAAAGGGTGTGCATTTGTGTATTATGAGCTAGGTTTTATCCAGAAATGAAAAAAAGTAATCACAGGACAGTAGACAAAGCGATGGGATCCATTGAAAGCCTCAGAGATAAATGACATGTGAGGGACTGATGGTTAACTTGCAGCCATCTGGTGATTTCAGCTAACGCTGAAACTTAGAAATCAAAGTATTATAGGCAGCTGGTCTAGAGAAAGACAAAAGATGAGAATCTAGACAGACATGACTTGGCATTAATTAAAATACCTAAATGTAAATGAAATCTCAAACTTATGCATATAAGGTTTGACCAAAATGAAGACGTGAAACCATTGCAACACAATACAAAAGCAGGGATACAACATTCTTCCAAAAGGAAAAAAAAAGGATAGCATGGTGTTTTTCATGTGTCAGGTCAAGCCCCTCTGTCAAAAGTATAAACTTTTCCAAAACTAAAGCCACTATCCCAGTAACCGCACACCCAAACTACTAGCGGATAATGCGGTGTCGGTAGTACATGAAAATCCAACAAAACCAGAAACGGAAGAACACGTGTCCAGACCCAAGTTGATCGCAGCCATGCTGCCCATGCACATGTTGAGCCAGCTAGGCAACTATCAATAGGATCACTCTAATGTTCAGGCACACACTCCCTGGAACATTCACATCGGCCAGCCCCGCCTGCGTGTTTGAACAAGCATAGCTGAATGCGCGCCAATAATAAGACTTGCCAAAGGTGGCAGACCTTGCCTGCCTATTTGAGATTGGCTGATTCTAGTAATACACTTTTGCGTAGTCAAAGGTTTAGGTGATCGAAATTCAGGATTTAATTGGTAAGAGATTCACTTCCCTAACCCTGGCCTACTCACTACACTGACAATCAGCGCTGATCAGCTGAATCTACTGAATCAATTGTTATCTCACTCGGGTGAATGGATCAGCATTCTGGATGCTGCTTACCGCAGCAGCAACCAGCACCACCCATTTCGGGATCTAGGCATCGAATTCTCCACCCCACCCCTAAGAAACAAGCGCGGGCAATAGCAAAACAAGGGACGAGCCGCTTGCTCACCTAGCGCGCGCCCTGGGGAGCTCGTCGGACGGCGTAGCTCCTCCCGCCCCCCGGTGCCGCCGCGACACTCCCCGCACTCGAGGTGCAGGACCAGATCCGGGTGCAGGAAGTTGTGAAGGAGCCTGAGTCCGTACTCCGTAGTAGGAGGGTGAGGCGGCGGCGGGTGGCCGTGGCCTGAGTCCCGTCACTCGCCGCTGATGGATCGGACCGACCCCGAACCTAGATAGCTCAGCTTGTCGGAGGAGGGCGCCTGAAGGGGACGAGGTAGACGGCGGCGAGAGAGGGAGTCGCGGCCAGAGGTGAAAGCGGACGCCGGCGCGGAGGCTGTGGCCGCGGCGGCCATCGGACTGCCAGAGGCCGAGGAGCGAGATGGGATCTGAGGCGGCGAGGAGGGGTGGCGTGCGCGAGGGAGCTCGAGCAGGCGGAGGGCGCGTGCGGTCTGTGACGAGATTCCTTTCCGAGGTCGTTTTTGGAACCCAGAAATTTCGTCGAATTGCTTGATAAATTCGAAAAAATTTTGTGGGATTAGCTGAGATAAACCCGTGATTTATTCATTTTTTTAGTTTCAAATGCAGTATATGGCGAGTTCTTGAGCAGAAACCACAAAACTGGGCTAAAAACTAGGCTGCTGACTAATGTACTTAACTGTTATGATATTATCAACACCGTTACACTGGTTAAATATATACTTTCTTTATTCCATAATATAAACATTTTTAGGTTTTGATAAAATCAAAATTTTTTAACTTTCATTAATAGTATCTAAAAAATTACACAATTTATAATATAAAAATATATTTTTTATGAAAATTTATTTTATGATGAATCTATAAAATACAATTTTATACGATAAAACATTATTAATTCTATATAAATAATGGTCAAACTACTTAAATGTTTGACTTTGATTAAATTTAAAAATGCTTATATTTGGAACGGCGAGAGTACAAGAGTAGCAAAAAGTTTGACAATCACGGTATCTGGCTTTGGAAACTGATAAATCATCTGTAGGAAAATGGAGTGTTTATCTTTAGACGAAAATATCACATCCCATAATATTGTGTCTATACTATACTAAATTATTATTGAGTACAGCAGCGCAAAACTCTTTTATAGTAAATTCATAATAGAGCAAAAAAGTAAATTTGAAATTTATGCATGCATAAGTAATAGCGAGAATGAAACACAGGCCGAACCAGCTTCAGAACTCATATGGTCACCTCCATGTACAAAAAGATTCCCTCCCTTGTCTGTATTTCCCAGTTGCAGCTTAACAACGTTAGATGAAACAATACTTTGCTTGTCTTGACTACAGCCATGATTGAGCCCCTTTTTGATGCCCAGCAAAGAGAGCAAATTTCCCTCTCTTCACTTTCTTCGGCAGTATTATCTAATTGATCTTCACCAGCATTCTTGTGTGCACAAGTTACTTGGCCTATCATCTGTAAATGCCCAAAGCCTCTCATTGCATGGTCCTCAGATAGATCTCAAAGAACTAATAATCCTTTTTCAAATGCTATTAGGATCCTGAAATATTAAATTAGTTGCTTATTATATAAAGCATTTCAGGCTGAAATCTAAATCAACAACTATTCTGATCAATGAGAATAATAGGTAAAAACAAATCTATGATTTCTTCTTCAGACTTATTGCATTCAAAACACATTTTCCCGACCAATCCAGGTGAAAACACTGAGGGAGCCAAACAATATCCTGAAGTTTATTACAAATGGGAGCATCCCCGAGATCCCGGTTTATTCATTAGAGATTATAATTTATTTTTCTCATTATCACCACAAATAAAGTAAAATGGATCGAGATGTATCCTAGTTGCGTCAAGCTTACTTGCAGCATGATTTTGTTTCTACTATGTGCCAATACAAAGAACAAATTAGCCAAACACAATGGCAAGTTGGGTAGGGAAAATAAGCACGTACCTATCTGTGATTCTAGATGATGCCGATGTTCCTGGGTGATTTAGCTTTTCTGAACATGCCCCTTTAGTCCTCACCATGGTGTGTTGCAAGGCTGGAGATGTGGATGAGGAATCCTTTATGCCGATTGAGGCCTGCATACTCTTGAGAGAGAGAGAGAGAGAGAGAGAGAGAGAGAGAGAGAGAGAGAGAGGAACCAGCAGCGGCGGCCGTGTGAGGTGGGGGGCAGCCGAGGCGAGGGATGGCCATGCCACGGTGGATGCGCCCACGGCGAGGTAGGGGCCAACAGCCAAGGTGGGGGTGGACGCGGCTTGAGGAGGGTGCGGAGCCGCGCCCGGCCTAGGGCTGCCAAGGCGACGGGCGACCGTGGTGGGGCGGGGTAAGGCTATGCCAGGCGGGGGGCAGCACGGGATGGAGGCAAGGGGTGACCAGGGCAAGAACAAGCTCTGCCAGGGTGGCCGACAGTGAGGAAGAGCTCGGCTCGCCTAAGGAGGCGGCGCATGCAAGCCAAGAGGAGGATTCACGAGAATGGTTGGTCCAACGGCTGAAATTCATCAAATGATGTGGCGCGCAATCAACTCGGCAACGTGGCACAATCGTTGGTCGAGAATTGCGGCAGCTTTCATACATTAGAGATGATGTGGCGTGAAATCAACTCGACGACGTGGCACAATCGTTGGCCGAGAATTGTGGCAACTTTCATATATTAAAGGTAGGTACATTTCTTAACCCAGTTTCCAGCGAATGTTGGATGGTCACTTTGCACCATGTGGTATGAGAAAAACAATAGTACTAGGATATCTGAAGCAGAGTCCATTCCTGCTGCCACTTGCCAAGCTTTCCCAGAAGGGAAACAATGATAGCTAATTTGGTGTTTCCGTTAACTAAGTGCTCCCTCTATCCCAAAAAGAAGTGACATTTTTTACTTTTATAAATCAAGGTTTGACCAGTTAACTTATTTGAAAAATTGTAAAATATTATTTTTTATTATAAAATATTTATTATTAGAAATAATTTAAGTATGAATTGTTTATTATATATTTTTATAAATTTTTGAATAAAATAAATAATCAAACATTGATTTTTAAAAATTTTAAAAATTTACGATAAAAGGACTATGCATCACAGAAATTTACTTGTCACACTAACGCGTGAGGTTGGCCGCCACCACCCACCAGGATTTTAGACAGTCAACTGCTCACTCATTGACACATGGCCACACCTGTCGCCTAGTCCACGTGGCAGTGATTAAATGTCGCGATGGTTGACTATTGAGGAGCCCGATCCCTGACACCTCTACGTTCACCACGCTTACTGCTCCCTCCGTTTTTATTTGTTAGTACTAGGACACCAATTTTAATTAAAAATAACTAAAGTAATTATTTTAACCATAACTGTAACATCTGAGCAACTCCTAAAAATATTGAATATCACTTTGTCAATTCGTTCAATTCTTGAAATCTGTCAACTTAGATGAATTTTCATTCGAATTTCATATTTTCGTTGGCGGTAATTCCAGTGGTAATGAATTCATCTTTCTTTTATCTATCACAAAAAAAATCTACAGAAGAAAAATATCGTTACCCCATATGTTAGCCTCTCCTCGATCTCCTTCAACCTTCCGACAGGCTGCAGAGAAGTGATGCCGCGTGTTTTGCATCGTGGCATCCATTTCTTGCCCCGTGTTGCATACCGTTTGTTCCGTTCGAACCTCCACTCGCTACCCTATGGTCCCCACCTCCGTTCCCGTCGAGTTTCCCATCTAAGCAAGCCTTAAAGCCATCAGATTTTGCACTCTTCTTTCTATTTCGCCATTGTTTTCCTCTTCATTGTGGTAGCAAGAGCTGAGGTGATTTTTATCGTCCTCATCGCTGAGAGTCAAGTGGAAGGCTTCCCTGACCTCTCCTACGACTTTTTCAAGTCCTCTTCAAGCTGAGTCGACGTCGGAGACGTCGTGAAACCGCTCATCTTCCTCAACTCGGGTGAGCTCCGCCATTGACGATCTCAACTTTGAAGACTTCATCCGAAGCTTTCCCTCTTTCTCAAGCTTCTCTCCAAGATTTTGAGCGCCGAGGCGAAGTTTTTTCTCATCTTCATTCTCTTTCTCTTGATCATTTGGTTCTCCATGTGTGAGCCCAATATTCATCCATAGCTAGGTTTCATCATTGTAGATGATTCTTTCATCTAACTTGTTGCATGTCACTTTGAGCATTTAAAATGGAGTTTTTAGGAGGTATTACGCTTCTAATTTCTCTATTTAGGTTTTGAACCTCAACTTTCATCACCAAAGTGATCATCCTCCTCTTTTCGCCCCCTTTCCGACCCTTTTCCAACCCTCCCGACCCTTTTCGACCCCTTTCTGACCCTTTGTTGACCTGTCTGACTCTTTTTGACTCTTTCCCAACCATTATCGACCCCTGTCCGACCCTTTTCTGATCCTTCCGACCTTTTTTTATCTCTGTCCGACCCTTCTCGACCTCTTCCCGACCTCTTCCCGACCCCTTTCTCGACCCTCTGTCCGATCCCTCTGGTTTAGCTCGACCTTGCCACCTTATAAAATTCATAGAAAAATCATTCGACCTTCGTTTGTTGTGAAATTTGTTTTCCTGGATTCGTCTCTCTGTTACTTACACACTAAAAATATCATCCTGCCAAAAAGGAGAGCAGAATAATTAGTTTCTAATTTAATAGTGATTAAAGGTCATAATCACTATTTCCTGACCAGCTGCACTGTTTTGCTCATTTCTATATCAAAAATTGCTCAAATCAAGCCATTCTTTTTGCATTGCAATCATGACTCACTGAACTTTATCTCTACAAATCCTCATGGCATTTGCACCTCATTTCATATCATTGTCATGTCATTTATTTGGTGCATTTTCTGCTGTTTAGAAAGTGAGCTACCGGAGAGTGACGTTGGTGGTTCGGAGGGTGCAGCAGAGCAAGCGTTTGAGAGCGAAGAACCTGCAACTCAAAGCAAGCATCCTGCATATCTTAACTCTTTTTGAATATTTCTTAAATGGATATGTTCAGTTAAATAATATGATTGAATTAGTCGGGCATTTAGTAAGGTAATTACCTTCTTTGCTCTTTGTTATCACCCTACCTTGTGAGGAGTTGGGTAGGCCTAGAAGTTGGTTTTACGGTATTGCTTAGTGTGGCTTCAATTTAAACGGTAGAAGTCGAATAATGGAAGGTCACTATTGTTCGCGCGATATAGGGGTTTAACTGAGAAGAATTGACCATGCTCATTAAAAGATGAATGTTGATTATGGTGTGAATTAGGCGAATTGGCTGATGAAGTGTTCTTTGTCCTTGGCACTCTTCATACATTCACATGTTGAAATAATAGATAGGTAAGCCTTCTTCCTTATCTAGTTGCGACCATTTGACTTGCGAGTTTTGAGGTGCAGGAGGTGCTAGGGATGACTCCCATGAGGGCCTAGTGCGACCAACTCGCCTTGACCGAACGTCTGTGTAAATGGTCGGAGTGTATTTAAAATGGGTTGTCACACCGAATCACTACCTACTTCTGACGGGTTGTATGGTCGGTGGTCGTGTAGCGTGTGGGTAAAGATGTACTCTCTTGCAAGGTGTAAAAACAATTCGAATTGCCGCGGTCTCGGTTATGACCAAGCTTTGGTACAGCAGCAGCATCATGGTACGATTCCCTAGTTGTGGTTTGAAAGACATTGTGACATGTGAGCTTATGAACCGTTACTCATTCCTTGTTGGTTTGGTAGCGTCGCCCTTATAGTTTCATTTATATTAAAATTTACAATTCATTTACTATACAAAGCTAATACTTTTATGCAAAATGTTATCCTATAGCTTATTCCTGTCCAAAGCTAAAGTGCATACTCTTTGAATAGACTTAGTGGTGTAAGTCTTCCTGAGTACCTTCGTACTCAAGACGCTGCTTGTTGAGTTTTGCAGGTGAGGATGAGCTCGTGTTTGGGTACTTCTATCCTCTCGGATTCGGTGATGGACCGGAGTAGCTGGTGCTTAGGGGCTGAGCACTTAGGGCTTTTGGTTAGTTTTGCTGCGTTGTTCTCTTGAGCAAGAGCTACATATTTCACCTAGTGATGCTCTTGTTCATGTTGCTGATTAGAAAACTTAGTTGTGTTCAAAACCTTCTTTTTTTGGTAAATATGTAAGGTAAACAACCTGCTATGAAACTCTGAAATTAGCTCTCTACATATGACTTGTGATGACGGTGGTTACACACGTGGCTTAGCGATATGCATATTGATCTTGGGCATTGAAATGCATATCGGGGAATACCGAAATTATATGCAATATGATCGAGTATTTTTAGTTGGCAGTTCGAAATGGCCTTTGACTCGTGGCTTGCTGTAAGGTCGACATGTGTCAATGTTCATCTCGTGTTTAGCCGGCGTACTTGGTCATAATGTATATGATTTGGAAGGCTCCTCCACAGCGTGACATCAGAGCAAGGTTAGTAGAGTGAACCCCGTTAGAGCCCAAGAGTTGCTAGTAATTAAAATATGCCAACTCAACTACCATAACAACTTGTTAAAAATTTGTTGCAACTTGTTTTTCTTCTTGGCTAAGTTAGTGGGAGTGTGTTGCGATGTGAGAACCGTTCATGTGCATGTATTTCTCATGATATTGATCATATCATGTCATATCTTTCTCCTATTGTTGATTGATGGTTAGCAAATCTTTCTTATGCCATTTCAACTATGATTTTGCTATCCTATATCAGATCTTGTTTTGATCGATACTTCAATCTTTCGATCATTTCTTTCCATCAAATCTGATCTAATCTGTAACTCTCAAAAAAATGGTGGCAGGATGAGAGTAGATGGAGATAACAGTGGGACGGGCAATGAACAGAACCCACCGCCACCACCAGCCCTCACTCTCGCAGATGTGCTCATGCGGATGGAAGAGAACCGCCAATCTGAGCATGAGTTTCTCTGCATCATTGCTCAGAACACCGCTCAACGTCCGGGTAGTAGAGTGGATCGGCAAGATGACTACTCCGACTTTCTTCGTACCCAACCGCCGGTCTTCACTCATGCCAAGGATCCTCTTGAGGCAGATGACTGGCTCCGCACCATAGAGCAAAAGCTCAATCTCATTCGGTGTGGAGAACATGAGAAGGTCATGTATGCTGCCCATCAACTTCAAGGTTCGGCGGGTGCTTGGTGGAGCAACTATCTTGCTTCTCAACCCGTTGATTATCGTGCTACATGGGCTGAATTCAGGAAGGCTTTCCGTGAGTTTCATATTCCTAAGGGACTCATGGACATCAAGAAGAAAGAGTTCATGGACCTCAAGTAGCGCAACATGACGGTTCATGAGTATTCTCGAGAGTTCAATATGCTGTCTCAATATGCTCCTAATGAAATGGACACTGATGAAAAGAAGCAAGAGCGATTCAAAGAAGGCCTTAGCTTCAAGATGAAAGACAAGATGTCCGCTCTCAAGTTTGCAGATTTCAATGAGTTGGTGAGCACTGCCATTACCGTGGAGCACAAGTGGAAGGCTCATCAAGAATACAAGAAGCGGAAGAGAGGACCACCTCCTTCAACAAGTGGTAGCTCGCAGCAACGTCCACGTGTCAACCTTTCGCCACCTCTACGGGCACCAAACTCGCCACCACCGCAGCCCATGTGGATGGTGAGGCGTGCTGCCCCGAACTTTCCAAGACCTGCAGGCCCTCCAAGTGGAAATGTTCGTGGCCCGTGCTTCAACTGCAATCAAGTGGGGCATCACTCTCGCCAATGCCCCTATCCACCGAAGAATCTTGGAGCAAATCCTCCTCGACCGCCGCTGCCTCTTCCTCAACCACCAGGCCAAGGGGCCAAGCCTGTCCCAAAACGTGGCCGTATCAATCATATCACTGCAGAGGCTGCTCAAGAAGATGTAGGTGTGTTACTTGGAACACTTTTTGTTCATTCCCATCCAGCTGTTGTTCTTTTTGATTCAGGAGCGTCACATTTTTTTATCAAGAAAGATTTTATCATACATCATAGCATATCAAGTAAGTCAATGTTTTCACCGCTGCATATTGAGGCACCTGGAGCTGAATTATTCTCTAACCAAGTTGTCTCTCCGGCCAAAATCTTGATCAATGAAAAGACCTTCCTTGCAAATCTAATTGTCATTGATACCCAAGGGTTGGATGTCATTTTTGGTATGAATTGGTTGACCCATCATGATGCTATCATCTGTCGTGGCCCTCGTACTGTTGATCTCAAAATTCCTTGTGGTGGTCGTTTGACTCTTTGTCTTGATAGAGGTGATTCTTATCTCTATGCCTTAGAAGGAACTACCGCGGATATTGCTGCTATTCCTGTGGCATGTGAATTTTCGGATGTATTTCCCGAGGAGTTGCCAGGTATGCCTCCAGATCGCAGATCGCGATGTTCAATTTGTTATCGAGCTTGAACCTGGGACAGCTCCTATCTCCAAGCGACCTTACCGAATGTCACCTAGTGAACTGGCTGAGATGAAGGCGCAGCTCAAGACATTGTTGGACAAAGGTTTTGTTCGATCGAGCTCCTCACCTTGGGGGTGCCCGGCTCTCTTTGTACAGAAGAAAGATGACAGCTTGAGGATGTGTGTGGATTATCGCCCTCTCAATGCTGTCACCATCAAGAATAAGTATCCTCTCCCTCGCATTGATATTCTCTTTGATCAACTATCTGGTGTTCGAGTTTTCTCTAAAATTGATCTAAGGTTGGGCTATCATCAAATCAAGATTTGTGAAGAAGATATTCCAAAAACTGCCTTCACCACTCGCTATGGGTCTTATGAATTCACTGTCATGTCTTTCGGTCTCATCAATGCTCCAGCCTACTTTATGTACTTGATGAATTCTATCTTCTTTGAGGAGCTGGATGTGTTTGTGGTGATCTTCATTGATGATATTCTTATCTATTCTAAGAGCGAAGAAGAGCATGCTGATCATTTACGGATTGTCTTGGGAAAACTCCGTCAACATCGCCTCTACGCTAAATTCACTAAGTGTGAATTTTGGCTAAAGAAGGTATCTTTCCTTGGTCATATTCTTTCAAAGGATGGTGTTGCTGTGGATCCAAGTAAGGTGAAAGATGTGCTTGATTGGAAGCAACCGCAAAGCGTCACCGAAGTCCGAAGCTTTCTTGGACTTGCAGGGTATTACCATGGGTTCATTGAGAATTTCTCAAAGATTGCCAAGCCGATGACGGAGCTATTGCAGAAAAGTTCTAAGTTTGAATGGACAGAAGACTGTGAGAATGCATTCCAAACCTTAAAGTCTCTTCTCACTTTGGCACCAATCCTTGCTCAACTTGACATCACCAAAAGTTTTGATGTCTATTGCGACGCCTCTCGCATTGGTCTTGGTTGCGTGCTTATGCAAGAAGGCCGAGTTGTTGCTTATGCCTCTCGTCAACTGAAGCCACATGAGAAGAATTATCCAACTCATGATTTAGAGCTTGCCGCTGTTGTCCATGCTTTAAAGATTTGACGTAACTATCTCCTTGGTAACACTTGCAACATCTACACCGATCACAAGAGCCTCAAATACATTTTTACTCAAGCTGATCTCAACATGAGGCAAAGAAGATGGTTAGAGCTGATCAAGGATTACAAATTAGAAGTTCATTATCATCCTGGAAGAGCGAATGTTGTTGCTGATGCGCTCAGCCGAAAAGCACATTGTCATTGTCTTTCAGTCAAGCGCCCATCTCTCTCTATTTGTGATGAGTTTCGATAACTCAATCTTGGTATAATCAAAGAGGGATCTCTTTTTAATATCCAACTTCAATCCACTGTACTTGAAGAAATAAAAGAAGCCCAACGAAGAAATAAAGGGATGTCTCTTCTTCGAGACAAGGTGAAAACTGGAGATGCTAAATGCTTTACTTTGGATGAACAATGCATCTTATGGTTTGGAAAACGTCTTGTGGTTCCTAATATTTCAAAGTTGAAGAGAAGAATCTTAGATGAAGCTCATGACTCCATGTTTTCTATGCATCCGGGAAGTACAAAGATGTATAATGATCTCAAGAAGCTATTTTGGTGGACTCGCATGAAGCGTGAAGTTGCGCGTTATGTGTCCGAGTGTGATGTGTGCCAACGGATCAAGGCGGATCATTTGAAACCAGCAGGTGTTCTCCAATCTTTACCCATTCCATCTTGGAAATGGGAGGAAATCGGTATGGATTTTATCACTGGTTTACCAAGAACTTCTCAAGGATATGATTCCATTTGGGTCATTATCAATCGGTTGACCAAATCTGCCCACTTTCTTCCTGTCAAGACCACTTATTGAATTGCCAAGTATGCTGAGTTATACCTCTCTCGAATAGTGTGTCTTCATGGTGTTCCAGTGAAGATTGTTTCAGATCGTGGCCCGCAGTTTGTCTCTCAATTTCGGAAGCATCTTCATATGGCCATGAATACTGATTTTCTCTATAGTTCCGCTTATCATCCTCATACCAGTGGACAAGCAGAATGGGTGAATCAAGTTTTAGAAGATATGCTTCGTGCATGTGCTCTTACCTACAACAAGAAGTGGGATGTATGTCTTCCGTTTGCAGAATTCGCCTACAATAATAGTTATCAAGCTAGCATCCAAATGTCACTTTTTGAAGCACTCTATGAAAGACGGTGTCGAACTCCATTGAATTGGTCAGAACCCGGTGAACGGTCATTCTTCGGACCTGATCTTGTGTTGGAAGCCGAGGAGCAAGTGAAAATCTTTCAAACTAACTTGAGGTCAGCCCAATCTCGTCAAAAGAGTTATGCAGATCATTGCCGTCGCCCCTTATCACTTCAGATTGGTGACTATGTCTATCTCAAGGTTTCTCTTTTCAAGGGCTTGAAAAGATTTCAAGTTCGAGGCAAGTTGGCTCCTCGATACATTGGTCCCTTTCCTATTGTTGGGAAGCGAGGAGAAGTTGCTTATCAATTGGAACTTCCGCCATCTCTTTCAGCTGTCCATGATGTCTTTCATATCTCTCAACTTAAGAAGTGTCTTCGAGTTCCATCCGAGTCGATTAACCTTGAAGATCTTGAGCTTGAACCTGATCTCACTTACAAGGAGTATCCTATTAGAATTCTTGATGAAGTTGCACGGAAAACCCGCAATCAAACCACAAGATTTCTCAAAGTTCAATGGAGTGGCCATGCTGAAAATGAGGCAACATGGGAGCGAGAAGATGAACTCCGTACTCAATATCCCGAGTTATTTTCAACCCTTTGATTTGGTGAGTCTTTGACCTTGCCTAAGACACTTTATTGATACATTCACTCATCATGTTTCCTTGGTTAAGCTCAAACTGCTGCGATTCATTTTCCATCACTCCTTGTTACCCTCTTTTCTCCTGACTTGAATGAATCTCGAGACGAGATTCTTTTTAAAGAAGGGAGAATCTGTAACATCCTAGCAAGCATAAGTCATTATCATAAGTATCATTTAGCACAAGCATTGCATAATCATGGCATTTCAAATTTGAAATTTAAAATTTGAATGAATTTAAAATTCTTACTGTGAAGCAACTCACCAAAAATCTTGAATACCACTTGGTCAATTCATTCAATTATTGAAATCTGTCAACTTGGATGAATTTTCATTCGAATTCCATATCTTCGTTGGCGGTGATTCCAGTGGTAATGGATTCATGTTCTTTTTATCTATCACCAAAAAAATCTACAGAAAAAAATATCGTGACCCCATCTGTCAGCCTCTCCTCGATCTCCTTCAACCTCCCGACAGGCTGCAGAGAAGTGATGCCGCGTGTTTTGCATCGTGGCACCCATTCCTTGCCCCGTTTTGCATGCCGTTTGTTCCGTTCGAACCTCCACTCGCTGCCCTATGGTCCCCACCTCCGTTCCCGTCGAGTTTCCCGTCTAAGCAAGCTTTAAAGCCATCGGATTTCGCACTCTTCTCTCTATTCCGCCATTGTTTTCCTCTCCACTGTGGTAGCAAGAGCTGAGGCGATTTTTATCGTCCTCATCGCTGAGAGTCAAGTGGAAGGCTTCCCTGACCTCTCCTACGACTTTTTCAAGTCCTCTTCAAGCTGAGTCGACGTCGGAGACGTCGTGAAACCGCTCATCTTCCTCAACTCGGGTGAGCTCCGCCATTGACGATCTCAACTTTGAAGACTTCATCCGAAGCTTTCCCTCTTTCTCAAGCTTCTCTCCAAGATTTTGAGCGCCGAGGTGAAGTTTTTCCTCATCTTCATTCTCTTTCTCTTGATCATTTGGTTCTCCATGTGTGAGCTCAATATTCATCCATGGCTAGGTTTCATCATTGTAGATGATTCTTTCATCTAACTTGTTACATGTCACTTTGAGCACCTAAAATAGAGTTTTTAGAGGTATTACGCTTCTAATTTCTCTATTTAGGTTTTGAACCTCAACTTTCATCACCAAAGTGATCATCCTCCCCTTTTCGACCCCTTCCCGACCCTTTTCCAACCTTCCCGACCCTTTTCGACCCCTTTTTGACCCCTTGTTGACTTGTCCAACCCTTTTTGACTCCTTCTCAACCATTATCAACCCCTGTCCGACCCTTTTCTGATCTGTTCGACTTTTTTTACCTCTGTCCGACCCTTCTCGACCTCTTCCCGACCTTTCCCGACCCCTTTCCCGACCCTCTGTCTGACCCCTCTGGTTCAGCTCGACCTTGCCACCTTATAAAATTCATAGAAAAATCATCCAACCTCCGTTTGTTGTGAAATTTATTTTTTTGGATTCGTCTCTCTGTTACCTACACACTAAAAATATCGTCCTGTCCAAAAGCAGAGCAGAATAATTAGTTTCTAATTTAATAGTGATTAAAGGTCATAATCATTATTTCCTGACCAGCTGCACTGTTTTGCTCATTTCTAGATCAAATCTTGCTCAAATCAAGCCATTCTTTTTGCATTGCAATCATGACTCAATGAACTTTGTGTCTACAAATCCTCATGGCATTTGCACCTTTTTTCATATTATTGTCATGTCATTTATTTGGTGCATCTTCTGCTGTTTAGAAAGTGAGCTACCGGAGAGTGACGTTGGTGGTTCGAAGGGTGCAGCAGAGCAAGCGTTTGAGAGCGAAGAACCTGCAACTCAAAGCAAGCATCCTGCATATCTTAACCCTTTTTGAATATGTCTTAAATGGATATGTTCAGTTAAATAATATGATTGAATTAGTCGGACATTAGGTAAGGTATCTGCTATCCTAATTGTTGCATTACCTTCCTTGCTCTTTGTTATCACCCTACTTTGTGAGAAGTTGGGTAGGTCTAGAAGTTGGTTTTACGGTATTGCTTAGTGTGGTTTCAATTTAAACGGTAGAAGTCAAACAATGGAAGGTCACCATTGTTCGCGCGATATAGGGGTTTAATTGGAAAGAATTGACTATGCTCATTAAAAGATGAATGTTGGTTATGGTGTGGATTAGGGGAATTGGCTGATGAAGTGTTCCTTGTCTTTGGTACTCTTCGTACATCCACATGCTGAAATAATGGATATGTAAGCCTTCTTCCTTATCTAGCTGCGACTATTTGGCTTGCGAGTTTGGAGGTGCACGAGGTGCTAGGGATGACCCTCATGAGGGCCTAGTGCGACCAACTCGCCTTGACCAAACGTCTATGTAAATGGTCGGAGTGTATTTAAAATGGGTTGTCACACCGAATCACTACCTACTTCTGACGGGTTGTATGGTCGGTGGTCGTGTGGCGTGTGGGTAAAGATGTACTCCCTTGCAAGGTGTAAAAACAATTCGAATTGCCACGGTCTCGGTTATGACTAAGCCTTGATACAGCAGCAGCATCATGGTAGGATTCTCTAGTTGTGGTTTGAAAGACATTGTGATATGTGAGCTTATGAATCGTTACTCATTCTTTGCTGTTGGTTTGGTAGCGTCGCCCTTATAGTTTCATTTATATTAAAATTTACTATACAAAGCTAATACTTTTATGCAAAATATTATCCTATAGCTTATTCCTGTCCAAAGCCAAAGTGCATACTCTTTAAATAGACTTAGTGGTGTAAGTCTTGCTGAGTACCTTCGTACTTAAGATGCTGCTTGTTGAGTTTTGCAGGTGAGGATGAGCTCATGTTTGGGTACTTCTATCCTCTCGGATTCGATGATGGACCGGAGTAGCTGGTGCTTAGGGGCTGAGCACTTAATGCTTTTGGTTGGTTTTGCTGTGTTGTTTTCTTGAGGAAGAGTCACATATTTCACCTAGTGATGTTTTTATTTATGTTGCTGATTAGGAAACTTAGTTGAGTTCAAAATCTTCTTTTTTTTGGGTAATTTTTTGGTAAATATGTAAGGTAAACAACCTGCTATGAAACTCTGAAATTGGCTCTCTACATATGACTTGTGATGACGGTGGTTACACACGTGGCTTAGCGATATGCATATTGATTTTGAACATTGAAATACATATCGAAGAATACCGAAATTATATGCAATATAATGAAGTATTTTTAATTGACAGTTCGAAATGGCCTTTGACTCGTGGCGTGCCCAAAGGTTAACATATATCAACGTTTATCTCGTGTTTAGCCAACGTACTTGATCATGTATATGATTTGAAATGCTCCTCCACGATAACAATTTAAAAACAGAGGGCAGTAAAATTTTTGAAAGCAACCGCATTCAGTGAGACTTCCGTATGCAACCAAAACGTCAAATATGAACATGCCAAGAGCTTTTTATAAGTAGTGGCACACGTACGGTATCCAAGAACACTGATTGGACGGCTTATCAGTTATCAGTAGTGGCACACGTACGGTGTAATGCACAGCCTAACATGATATTCCTAGAACAAACGGAAAACAAAAAAGAGCATGCTTGCGTGCTCAGAAAATTGGAATTTGGAACTTGTGACGTGGAAACCAATAATTCGATTCCGCAATGACAGCAGAACATCTACTAACCTCGATAAAAGAAGGAAAACTGAACATATAACATACAATACGCCAAACACATTATAGCTTCTATCGACTCAATCTTGTGCAATCTAAACTAATCAAAACGGTTAATATATCTCGCACACTACTTCCCCATGACAATCAAATTATTCAAGGCGTGTCCTAAGTGACAAAAACATCAATAGACCACACACTAAGTCAATGAATCGTAGTTTTGTTTCATGGAACAATGCACATCTCAAATTGATTAACTAGGCGGTAACAGCTTTGTTCACAAATATGTGAATTATCTTGCATCTATTGCAGCAACTGAAGAAAAACAATGTTGTAGAACTCAAAAAATCTTTTCTTAAATGAAGTCTGGCCTCCTCTTTTTCTAATCTGAATTCGATTGACACTAAAAGTTGGACAGCTCCTACCTTATATCAATGATTCATTTTGGCTGCCTTTAAGATGGGAAACATCATATGTACGGTTAATAAGACCAAAAATGGACTGGCTTGCCAACTTTCATCTTCTGTCAAACATAAGGGTATCCTCAATCAGGCTAAGCAATGACAGGTTGACCTCATCATTTGATAAGCAAAAAATGAGATACTGACCACTGACCTATGAGAAAATAAGGCATAAGTAATGCAGCATTGACATATTGATGGAATCTTGCTCCAAAAGTAGGTTGATGACACTGAAACAGCTGTTGGAATGCATGTTCCAACATCCATCAATGCCTAGGCAACTTCTATGTACACTGATTGATGATAATTTAGCGACAAACATCTTTAGTCTTTTGGTACATTCTTCTGTATATAAATGCCCCTTCTAGCTCAGCATGGATTTCTCTTTCTGTCCGTATCCCCAATGGATTATCCAAAAGCCATCCTTCTTTATCACACTGAAGGCCTTTATCAACACAATCAACATGATCCAAAACATGAGAGTATCCATCAAACCTCTCTCTCATGTCTGCTGCTACATCAAGTACATCTGATTGTATAAGAACCTAATGAGGCAAGCACAGCGAGATGTGAATTCACAAAGGAACATGTTTGCAACAATCCTATGACAGATGGGGGGAGATGAGATAATGAATATTAAAATGAAAGATGTTGCTGGCCTTCTTTATTAATAATAACAAATTGTTGTCATATTAGAGTTGATAACAACCCTCTGAAATCTACACCACAAACCTCACAAACAGTTATAATAGAGTTGACAACATATCTCTGTCATATTTCTTGAGAATGGTTTTTCTAATCATGGGCCTGCTTCATATATAATGGATATTCAAGACATCAACATAAAATTCTAGTATTTTTTGGGAATAGTATAATGGAACAATTAATGTCATTTTTTTCATTGGTCAGTCAACAAAACTTAGACTATAACCTCACAGAAAACCAGAATTGTGCAACAAGAACTTAATATCATTTTTTAGTA
>BCLF01000073.1:327889-353710 GCA_001602275.1 Zoysia japonica | reverse complement strand
TAAGGAGTTAATTTATCACAAAACTACAGATTTATGCTTTGTAAAATATGTAGTTTTGTGATACTCATAAAAATTAAATATATAGTTTTTTTGATACAATTCTTAAATCTATGTTTTGCGATACAAGAATGTACAAAATCTTTAGTTTTGTGATACCCCCCCTTAAATCTGTAGTTTTGTGATAGTTTTATCAAACCACATGTAATTTTGTGAAATTTACTCTCTTTTTTTTTCAATGGTACAGTCAACAAAACTTAGAATGTACCCTCACAGAAACCAGAATCACTTCTGTGCAACAAGAACTAAGACAACAGCAAATTTTTCATCATCAACAACAAAGCCTTCGTACTATATATCAAAAAGTTACATACCCGTCCACCTAAAGAGAGATTCTTTGTAATTGAATCCGCCAATGATGATTGTAAAACTCTTCTTTTGTGATGTCTCTTCTTAAAGTGAGGATCGGGACACTACAAAACCAACAGATAAAACAATAGGCATCTCAACCCCAGTTCCCTGGAATTAAGGAAAACGAAGATGACCAAACCATCATATTCATCTGCCAACGAAATAATTAATAAGAGTGATATGACACCCAGATACACTAACCAGAATTGAAACAAATGATAAGGGACCAGGGTATGTAGACACGATCCGTTCGAAAGACACCGTGGCATTTGCAAACATAAAATAGCTGTGCCAAGTTAAGAATTTTAAGTGATGTTGTTTTACTGCGAGAATAAGAAAGTCAGAACACTATTTACGCCACAGCTGTGAGGAAACTAACATATTCCTGAGGCCCAATTCATTCACCCAAAATTGTGTACGCTCCACCAACTAGAGAGACAGAAAGGCAGAACATCAGCATGCCATCAAATCGAAAATTACATTATCTGTTCCAAAATCAAACATGCTCAAAACTTAAAAGCTAGAACCACAATACCTTTTGCCTGATTTCCAGCCCGAGGTAGTTCCGCCTCTCCTCGGAGTTCTTTGCATGCCAAATCAAGAGCCTCCCACTTCCTGCCCAAAGATATTCTCTAAGACCAGCACGATAGTCTATACACAATCAAGTATCACAGTGAAGAAAGCAAGAAAAGGAACAGATCGAGCACCGCAGCCAATGTCAACCATCAGCGGAAGCAAGGGATCCTCGAACACCTCCTTCCACTCCGGCGGATCCGTTGGCTCCTAAGCGTCACATAACATCGCAGAAATTGCAGAAATGAAATGGAAGTGTGCTTCATTGCAATTGAGAACTGTTTAAGTCGTGAATTGGGGACGCTTACCAAGAACGACGAGCTGAGCGGGTTCACGTGCTGCCGGATGCGCAGGTGCTCGCCCCTCTGCGCGCAGAGACGAATGATTGGTTAAACTGGTATCGCATCGGGGGAAACCAAGGAAGGAGGGAAGGGGCAGCGCCGACATTGGGGTAAAGAGGCCGGAGGTTGAGGTCCGCGTACTCCCTGTCCACCGCGTCGGGGCTATGCGCCGCGGAGCACCTTGCTAGGCTGCGATTCAGGGGACGGCGGCGCGCGTACGGGAGGGCGACGAGGCGGCAACACAGGGCGCCTGCCGCCGTCGAAGCCATGCTCGGCAGGGTCCCCGGCTCGTACTGCCGCCGTTCCAGAGGTAGAGGGTTTATCTGCAACGCTAGTAAAAGGTTGATAGGGACATTTCAGTATAGGAAGTATATTTCAGCAAATAAAAAAATTAAACTTTCTCTCTTAAATTATTACTCCTTTTATCATAAAATAAGTGTTTTTTTTTACTTTAGAATTGATCATTCATCTTATTTAAAAACTTTATAAAATATTATTTATTTTCTTGTGAATTGTTTTATCATTAAAAATACTGTAAGCAAGGTTTATTCAATTTTTATATTTGCACAAAATTTTAGAATAAGAAGAAAGATCAAATGTGTTATGTTAAAGTAAAAAAAAACACTTATTTTAAGGAGTACTAGAAATACTATGCTGCCTTGCCGCATGTCTCTTGTTTGTCATTACTTATTTGTATGACCCTATTGTTATGTCATCATATTTCATCATGTAGTAGATTATGTCTTAAAAATAGAGTGGACAGTACATTTCATTACGATGCAATATGGCTTTCCCAAACATTTACATACTCCCTTTGACTCAAAAAGAAATTCGTTCAGGAAAATGTTTTAGTCAAACAATAGGAATATAAATTATAAATAACTTTTAACTTATTAAATTTAGAAATATGAAAATTATATGAGTAGAATTACTCTCTTTGTTCTTAAATTGATGTTGCTGATGACTTTTAAAGTCAACTTTGACCATTCATCTTATTAAAAAATTAATTCAAATATGTAAAATTTTAAGTCGTGATTTAAATAAATCTAAGGATAAATCAAATTAGAACGAAATATATGTCATTCATCAATTTTTTAGTAAGACAAATGATCAAAATTGAGTTAGAAGTCAACGACAACATCAATTTAAGAACGGAGAGAGTATCTTAAAAAGTATTTTAATAAAAGTACCTTTGTCATTGTTATATTTTGAAGACCATGTCATTGTTCAAAATGAGTTCCTTTGTGAATATGAGGGAGTATTAAATTACATGTTTCTTATTTACAAAATATAAGGCTCGGTATAAAAAAAATATAGGAGCCAAAAGCAATACTTTACAAATGTTGTTGATGGCCAACCATGATGAAAGGTTTTGCTCATGAGCGGGGCGGTTAACACATACTCCATTCCTAAATTGTTGTCGTTGTTGACTTCTAATATCAACATTGACCATTCATATTATTCAAAAAAAGTTTGATGAATTTTATAAATTTTGTTATAATTTACTTTAGCATTAAAGTTATTTGGATCGCAACTTATAATTTTACATATTTGAATTATTATTTTTTGAATAAAATAAGTAGTCAAAGTTGATGTTAGAGGTTGATGGCGATAACAATTTAGGAATGGAAGGATTACACCGATGATCATAGTTTGATCTACAAGTAAATGCGTCCCTTTCAATGCATCACTGAACATTTTTTTCATCATTTAAATTACATAATAGGCTAAGACAACTGGGAGTTCTAAAAAAGTCTTATTACACAAAGAGAAATAAAATGGCGGTGTAATTCTCTCTTCATAGCAAATTAGAGTATTAACTGGAGGATGAACGTTCATTCTTCATCAGTTGACGCCATACATCCAATGACACTTGCAATAGCTTTGTGAACAAAATGAACATTTCACAGAGGATTAGATCATTAAAGATCACAAAAGTTGTTTCACGTCATGATTGAAGAACCAAAACCTCCCAATTAGTGAAACAAAAGATGAAAAAAATGATGTGTTTATTGGCCGATGATCCCTTTAATGTTGGTTACATTGTGGCAAGCATATGATATCAATGGATTCACATTTTATACCAAAGCAAAGGACGAGAATAGCTAGCACCAAAACATGGTGTGAGGGTAGATGTCAAAGACAGTGAGGGAAACAAGAACACATATTATGAATGCGTTGATAAAATTTTAGAACTCAACTATGTAACAACTTTACATATCCCTGTATTTAAGTGCCAATGGGCTTCACCCTTGTGTCCCTAAACGACATAGGTCACAACGATGACCCATGGATACTCCCACAACGTGAGGCACAAGTGTTTTATGTCCTCGAGCCAAGAAGCACATCGTTATCCCTAGAAAACAAAGGATCATCGGGGTCGATAATGTCACAGATGATGAAGAACACAACCAGTTTGATGAGGTGCCTTTTTTGCAAATATAAAAATGGTAAATATATTTGAAGCAAGACTCAATATTCATCACTTGTTCCCTACATGCGCAATGATGGCGAGGGGAAGTTAGTTCAAGCCAAGTAATTAAAGATGTCATAGTTTTTGTAATATAATTATTATATATTATAAATGATACTAATGGCCTTTCTTTATGTCCTATTGTTTTGTGATATTAATGCCACTATTTTTCACAACTACATTCGTTCAAAAATATAAGCATTTTTGGATTTGGATAAAGTCACATTATTTTAACTTTTAGTATAATATTTAGAAAATTATATAATATCTAATATAATTATATAATTTATTTCTAATATATAATGAAAAAAGAAGAATGTACAATGATATGAACAAATTGCGTAGTGCAGGTTCTCCTTCACTGTGCAAGAACCTGCACTGTGCAATCTGTGTTATACAATTTACATGCTTCCACGCCTAAAGACAGACAAAAATAGCTTATAAATTGGTTGAAATGGCCAAGAAGAGTTGAGGTGGGACTAAATTACGTCACGTATTAGTGTCGGTCATGTAAAAGGTCAGCGGTAACAGACATTATAACCAAAATACTGTCGGCAATGATGATGTTAGCAGAAACCGATATTGTTAAAAACTCAACAATGTCGGTTTGATGACGTCAGCGAAACATACTGTTACAATTTCAAGTGTCGGTTTTTGCTGACATCATTGTTACCCGACATTGCTATAAATATGTTAATTGTATCGGTTAGCTGATGTCTGAGACCGACATTGCAATACCTTCAACTGTTGCTCTTTGCTGACATCATCTTTGAGCAACATTACATGCTTGAACGGCTGCAGGCAGACAGCAAGAGCTTATAAATTGGTTGAAACTGCCAAGAAGAGACGAGGTGGGACTAAATTTGTGTGATGTATTAGTGTCGGTCGAGTATGAGGTCAGCAGCAACCGACATTACAATCAGCAATAGTGTCGGCAATGATGATGTCACCAAAAGTCAACATTGCTGAAAACTCAACAATACCGGTTAGATGACATCAGCATATGACACTGTTACAAGTTCAAGTGTTATAACTATGTTAATAGTATCGATTAGCTGATGTCAGAGACCGACATTGCAATAACTTCTAGTGTTGGTCTTTGCTGACATCATCTTTGAGCGACAACAAGTATCACAAAATCTTCAATGAACACAGGTGTAAGACATTTTAAATACTGAGACTAAAAATTGAACAATGCTCAAAATTATATTAAAATGATTAATATCGTCCGTAAGACAATTTAAAAACATAAATCAATACAATTAGACTCATATGGTCTTCTACTTCTAGTCTACATCTAGTCTTCTTTGCTCCAACATCTTGAAAGAGTTCTAGGCTCTGTCAACCGTGTTGAAGAGAGTTCTAGATTTTGTCAACCCTTTTGAAGAGAGTTTTAGGCTCGGTCAAACCTCCTGAACAGAGTTTTAGGCTTAGTCAAACCTTTTGAACAGAGTTCCAGATTTTGTCAACCCCTTGAGGAGTGGACAATGGCTTGTTCACCTTCTCGTAGAAAATACATGACATCAAATTTGAGAAAGAGTCCTGAACTTACTGCCATAAACCCGAATAACTTGATCTGACAACCTGCTAAAACTGAGAATAAAAAGATTTGGTATATTAGGAATAAATAACAGTAGTTGTAAGCAAATGAAGTTGCAAACAGATCTGACAACCCTAATAACAGTAGTCATGAACATAGTTGTAGTTCTAAATAGATCTGTTAAAACTGAGAATAAAATGATCTTGTATATGCTCACCAGGCTGTCCGTGCGCGACTGGGCATAATAAGTAACAACTGAAGGACCATACATGCGGCGGAAGGGGAGGAGGGGCGGCGTGCGGTGGATGAGGGGCAGGATGGTGAGTGGCGGTGTGTTGGGTGAGGAGGCGGGGCGGCGTGCAACGGTTGAGGAGCGCGCGGGGTGGTAAGCGATGGTGTGGCGGGTGAGGAGGAGGGGTGTTGTGCAGCGACTGAGGGGCAGGGTGGTGACTGGTGAGAAGCATGGGGTGAGATATGAATATATAGGCGTGCATGATTAGGGTTTATTTAGTAGTGTCGATCGAGTTAATGTCAGCATAAACCAACATTATCACTGTGTTTTGATGCGGCCTGAGTTTTGTGGCACATACAATAGTGTCGGTCAGTGATGACGTCCCGAAAAATCGACATAGAATTAAATTGTAGTGTCAGAAGTGTCATGATGTCATTTGCTACCAACATTATAGTAGTGCTGCTAAGAATTTACTAAAAATAATTAGAAATTTGAAAAAAAAAGTAAGATTGTATACAGTGGTATGAACAAATGGACAACTGAAGGGGGTGATATTGCTCCACATAGTTGGACATTTGTGTCATACAGAATATAACTTACTTCCAAATCTAAGGGCCAGCAACAACATATAAACTAGTTCAAGCCGCCTAGAATAGCCGAGGTGGGACTAAATACCAGACACGGACAAAAAGACTTAGCTGTGTCGGTCAATGATGACGTCAACTTCGGCCGACATTGATATTATCATATTTTGGATCTTTTTATTATACTTTCTAAATTTTGTGCGTAAAAATTTTCTTAAATTGTCTATAAAGATTCCATGGATTATAGAAGTTATTCTAGAGTCTTAAAATTTTTTTGTTATTATTTTTGTAAGAATTTCTCTTGATTTTGTACATATTTCATGAAGCTAATTAGATGATAGTTCTAGAGGATTGCTAACTTGTAGTCCCATTTGAACTAACAATGACAGAAAAAGTCCCAAAAAATCAAATGAATTTGACATGTTGTTTACTATATGCAAAATACTAAAATGAAAGTGTAAATCAAATATCATAATATATATTCAGAAAAAAACTATTAAAAAATTGGAAAACTTCTTATCAGCGTCGGTTAGTGCTAACATCACTAATAACCGACATTGAAAGATCATCAACGTCGGTATGTAATCTGACCGGCATTACAACCTCCATCACCAAACATGACATAAAATAATTAAATTTTTTATGCACTATTAGTTCTATTATTTTGTACAATGTTTCCTAGGCGTATACTTTTTCCTATGTCTTTGATGGACATATTTTAATATTTATTTTGTAATCACTTTCAATCTACGTTCAACATTTTCTTGTAGTCATGTCATAGTTCCATATGATTGTTAACCTATAGTCCCATTTGAACTAAAAAAGTCATGAAAAGATTTAAATAACAAAAGAAATTTGACATGTTGTTTACAAAATGCAATATACTAAAGTGAAATTGTAGATAAAATATCATAATATATATATCAAGAAAAAAACTTTCAAGAAATTGGAAAACTTCATATCAGCATCAGGTAGTGCTGACATCACTAATAACCGACATTGAAAGACCATTAGTATTGGTCATTTGTGATAGTAGTGTCTGTCGTTTGGTGACGTCACTGTGCCCTACATTGGTATTCTTCCTATATAAGCAGGCCCTGTCACTTCGTTTCAACACTAAACCTAGTGGCCTTTTGATTTCCTGAACGACGCCGTTACTGCTGAAATTTTTCGCCAACCCTAACCCGTCGCCTGACACTGCTCCTCTAGCATCGGTTGCGGCTACTCGTCCTCTAGCTTCGGACGCGGCTGCTACTCCTCCATCGTCCTCTGGCTGCTCGTCCGCATCTAAGCTTCGGTTGCACGTTTGCCTCCGACCTTTGGCTGCTCGTCCAACCTCCAGCTGTGTGTCTGCCTCCGTCCCCGGTGCCCACCGCATTTCCTCCTCTGGCTCCGGTCTCCCGGCGTCTTCTCTCCCTCTCACCCATTCCATAACCCTAATGTAAGTCCCCTTCCCCATTCCTCCTCTGTAAGCCGCCTCCCCTACCCGCATTACGGCAAGCTGCAACACCTCTGTAAGTAGCATCCCCTCCCCCCATTGTTCCTCTCTAATTCTTGTGGCTTGAAAATGCTATATGAAATATTTGATGTATATATATATATTTGTTTATGGATACATTATAATAGTTGCTAATGGTTCAGTTTTCAGGAACAATGAATTTATAAACATAATTGTCTAGTATAAGGGTAAAATTGTAATAGTTGCTAATGCTATATGCTATATGACATTTGGTTTATATGGATACATTGTAATAGTTGCTAATGCTATATGACATCTGGTTTATAAACATAATCTAGTAAAAACGTAAAATTGTCTTTGGTCCAATATAATCAAATTTTAGGCACAATGAATTTATTTAAGTATGAGTTTTCAGTTGTAGTTGTGCTCAATGATGAAAGCTAAGTGAGATGAGAGTGGTAGCATGGACCATATCTTGCAATATCGGATCTGTGTTGCCATACGAGTCAAGGACCTTAGAGCGTTGAAAGGCTATTAAATTAGCAACCCGCACTAAGAGCAAAAATCTTTGTATTCTGTACTCTCTTCTGTTTCAACGTCCATTCAGATACAATAATATTTTTCTATTTTTTAGTACATAATCTTTATAATGGAGGAATTTGGTGCATCGACACCTATGGGCTCTTCTCCCAAAAGTTCAAGTAGCTCATCTTTAAAAGGCAGCGCCTACCGCAACAAGATTCTGATTACAATCCAAACGATGAGGTATTTGATATTCAAATTCACACTATACATTTTAAGTCAAACGGAAATACCTTATATCTCTATCTTTCATAGCATATTCCCTCTCGAAACACTAGTCAGGAAACGACCATTCTCCCATGGTCCACTTCACAGAAGATACGAAAGGGTGGCTACACGAAAGTCAACAAGCTACATATTGAAATTTTTTCTGTAGAAGCTATCGACCCGTGTGGTGCACCTGTGGAGCCAAAAAGAATCAACGCAAAATGGTCCAATGGCTATGGTGTCTTAGTAGGAGAAAAAGTTAGGATTACATTTTATGATTGGCGCAGTGTCCTAGAAGACAAAAAGAATGAATTATAAGAGAACTTGTGCGCAAAAATACCTTTTCCCCCACAAAATGCCTTGAGCATGCAAAAAAGGCTTCTCTCTACATCACAAAAAAATGCGAAGGAGCCGTTTGCCTCTCTTTTCAATCTGTCAGTTAAATACTAATTTTGAATTAAAAATAAAAAAAAGAATAGACAATTTTATCCCTACTCCATCCTTCCCCATCCCAAACAGACGACTTTTTGACTCTCTCTCTCTCTCTCGTTTCCAAGCGGTGGCTGACTGTATTCACTACCACAAATTGATACAAAGGAGACATCCTCATTAGTGACACCACAGAAAAAGCCGTCGCTAATAACACACCAGAGACGGAGATTTTAAAGCCGTCGCTAATGTGAGTACATTAGAAATGACTTTTAAACAGCCGTCGTGATGTGGTTACATTAGAAACGGGTATTTAACAGCCGTCGCTGATGTGGCACATCAGAGACGGAGTTTTTAAGACCGTCGGTGATGTGGACACATCGGAGACATACGTTTGATGACCGTCGTTGATGTAAGTATATTAGAGATGCGCGTTTAATGTCCGTCGTTGATGTGGATATATTAGAGACATGCATTTGATAGCCGTTGCTGATGTGCAAACATCACAGACGGGGATCTCACACCCGTCTCTGATGTGGTGTGGCCACTGCTTTGAAAATAGACAGTAGCTGATGTACTCCTTTTGGAAGGGAGCTCGGGGAAACCTTTTAGTTGATACTCCCGAATCAGTGTTTCTATCTCACTTGTGTGATTAGACTTGTCTGAACAAAGACTACGCAAGGATGACAAATGCCCTTTGGCGGAGCAAAGAAAGCTTTCAACGGAGGTTGCTCAAGTAGCTAATGTGGGAAAGAGATTTCTACTTCCCATCTTTCAAAACTGGACAACGGGTTCTAAAAATTTGTTGATGAAGAAGCTTTTCAAGTAGAAGTAGGCATGGGCGGCGAGCGGGGCGACGCAGCTTGCAGATGGCCTTGGCGGCGTGACTGGCGGTGCACGAGGCTGCGCGATGGGCTTGGCGGCGCGCTAGGCAGAGCGTGGACCAGCGTGACATGTGTGGAGGCAGCGCATGGGGCGACGCGCTAGTGGTGCGGCTCGCAGGCGTCCTGCGTGGCGACGCAATGCGCAGGGCGGTGCAGTTTGTTGCAGCCTTATGAAGCAATAATGGGACAGCTAGGATTTGATAGGCATTGGATCGAGCTGATTATGAAATGTGTTGAAACAATCACTCTATCAGTTAAAGTTAATGGTCAAATTTCAGAACCATTCAAGCCCACAAGAGGCATTCGGCAAGATGATGCAATATCACCTTATCTATTTTTAATTTGTGCGGAAGGACTGTCCAACATGCTTCAAAGTTATGGTCCAAATCATTTGAGACAAGGGGTTAGAGTCAGTGTGCATGCACCTTGGGTTTCTCATCTCGTTTTTGCTGATGACTGTATCATTTTCACTGAGGCAAGCAAATCAGGTGGGCAACAACTGATGGATGTGCTGCAGGCTTACCAGAGAGGTTCTGGACAACAGATAAACGTGAGTAAATCTTCTATTTTTTCAGCTCTAATTGCTCTGAATTAATGAAAGCAGATATGAAAGAAACAACAGGCATTAATATTGAAGCATTGGGTGAGAAGTATCTGGGCTTACCAACTGCTATTGGTAGGAGTACTAAGGAAGCTTTTGCCCCTATTATAGAAAAAAATTAAGAATCTCATGGGAGGTTGGAGTGAGAAAAAACTTAGTTGCGCTGCTCGAGAAGTTCTTATCAAAGCAGTAGTTCAATCCATTCCCCCTTAGTCCATGAGTTGTTTTCTTCTAGCACCAGACACTTGTCAGAAGATCACTAGTGCTGTCTTTAATTACGGGTGGAGCAGCCTGGTAGATAAAAGGCGTATGCATTGGAAAAATTGGTCTGATCTTACCTTTCCAAAGCACAGTGGAGGAATTGGATTCAGGGATATTAATCTATTTAATATTGCAATGTTGGGGAAACAGGGATGGAGGCTGTTGGGTTAATCTCGACCTCGGTGTGTTCCTGATCAGGGCGTGTGTCGCGGTCATGTAATTATGGACTCGTGCGAGTTGGTTGCAGGCTAGCTGCATCACGTCGCGTGTGTTGGAGTCCAGGTTAGTGCGTGCATTGTGTGCGTTGCATGTGTTGAAGCGTGCAGTGTGGTGGAGAGAATTAGTCTCTCTGTTAGTTAGCCGATGCATAGGAATAGGAGGAGCACTTGCCGGGCATGCAAGTTGGCCTTGTCGTGCGTACGTGCGGCATGCACGGTATGAGCCAGGTCGTGCAGGGAGTGCTCGGCACGGTAGTTGGCCGGCTCTCGTGCGTGGGCGAGCGAGTGGCTGAGAAGAGGCCGAGTCACCAAGACGTTGATGCGTGCGTGTCAAGATCGTTAGGTAGCTGCGTGGAGGCTGCGTTGCCGGGGGGCTATAAAGCCAACATGTAATCATCAGTTCAAAATGAGGAAGAGACAGAGTGGGTACCGGCATTGTGTTGCCGCCGGAGCGTTGTGTCGCCCGGCCGGTGTAGGTCGCTCGGTGGGTCTCCTCTCGTGTTACACTGTATTTCGAGTTCAAAAAATAATAGAGAAGACAAGATACAGGAGCGAGAGGCTCCGCGGTGTTCGTCGCCGTAAAATTATCTGTGTTTCTATGTTCTTTTAATCGTTCGTCGATCCTTGGTTCCAACAAAGGCTGTTATCTAAACCTGAGTCCCTGTGTGCTAGAGTTTTAAAAGGAAGATATTATCCACATGGGGATTTCATGACATCAAGAAAAAAGAGACATTGCTCTAGCACATGGCGTGCAATTCTAGCAGGAAAAAAAGCTTTAGATATGGGATTGATAAAAAGGATTGGTAATGGGACCACAATTAATATATGGATGGACAGATGGATACCGAATGGAATAGGGAATAAACCAATTTGTCAGAAAGCTTCTGCAACAGCACCATATAATGATTGACTGCACCTTTGCTAAATTATTTTGGCAGCAATTGAAGGACAAATGTGAAGGTGCCAAATTTACACCCTGGTTCTTGGGCTCGTGACCTGTTGGACATCTCTATTTGTAGAAAGGAGGAAGCATCGATTATGATTGTGGCATGTGATCCTCACAGAATGATCGAAGACATGGGAACGAAACCATCCCTGTTCAGAAAGCGATTGCTTGGGCTCCGGATACAACTGAGCACCTAATACATCTGAAAAAGGGAGCGCTCCCTATTGTTGGACAAGTACTGACATCCGATAATAGTAAGAGTAAGGTTCACTGGGAACCACCACCATCGGGTGTTTACAAAATTAATACTGACGCATCCTTTTCGGAAGATGAACACAATGGTGCGATCGCGGCGATTCTGCGTGATTCAAAGGGGAACTTCATCATGGGAAATGCTCGGTGGAAGCCACACTTGCAATCAGTCCTGACAGTAGAAGCTGAAGCAATTGGAGCTGGGATTCAATTAGCAGAGCAACATGGTGCAATGAAAGTGATAATTGAAACTGATTCACAGGTACTGGTGGATCTTTGGACTAGAAGGAGTTTCTATCGATCAGAAGTTGCTACTGTCTTGACAGATGTTGAAATTTTATCTTCTATTTTTCCTCTTTTTCAATAGTCTTTGTTAATCGGGAGGCTAATTGGGCAGCACATGTTAGTGCCTGTGTAGCTTCCATTCATAGGGCAGATTTCTTTTGGCCTAACCCACCTGGATTCTTGCTGCACAGTCTGCAGCATGACTGTACTTTCATAACCTAATGAAGCTATTACTTTGATGCTCAAAAAAAAAAAAAGAAGATGCTAGACTGTAACCAAAAGAAGTTTGCCATGAAATTTGATTTAACTTAGAGTGGTAATGGGTTGCAACTGAAAATTAAGTCTGACTTTATTCTATCAAAATTATATGAAAAAACTTTTAATTTTTGCTATGAAATTTTCACATATGTAAATTCTCAATTTAATGTTCATAGAGGTCAAAACAGGGGAAGATTTGCATAGGTTTGAAAAATAGACCCATTCTTGCAAAGGGCATGTATGTCTTTTTACATGAGATTTAACACCGTTACGTACTTCAAAACGGAATAAGGGTTGTTCATTACTTCGTATTTGAAAAAGAGGTTCAATCTTGCAAAGTTCTAAAGAGAGGTTCATTTTCAGAATTAGTATAAAAAAAGTTCTAGTTTTGCAATTGCTCCAATCAGAAAAGCCTACATGTAACAGTCCAGAATTTTCAAATAATCGAAGTGCCGAATTTATCCCGAAATTGTTCCGTCCAAATCTGAATCCTTTTTAATTTTTCGGTGCCGGATAAATGCATTTCGCGAGTATTTATTTTAGGCCATCATGTTTCAAAGCCCAACCTTATTTTTTTTCCCACCAACCTCTTCTTTCTTAACCCCCAAGTTGATCACTCTCTAATATAAATATCCCTTTATCCTTATCCCCTCTCCCACCAATCATTTTCTTTCCCCTTTTTCAAGTTGACAGCAGAGAGGCACGGGCGCGTATCTGCCTGACGCGTGCCGCTCGCCGTCCTCGCCCTGCTCAATGCCCGCATCGACCTTGTCCCCGACTCGATCCATCCCTGCACTACCTCCGTTCTGCGAGTCTGCGTCGTCAGCGTCGGACTCCGTTCAATCCGTCTCCGTGCCGCGCCCCATCGTCCGCATCTCGTCGCCGCTATCCGCGTTTCCGACTCCGCGCCATCTTCAGCCTCGAGCCCTCGGTGAGCTGATGTGTCGCTCTCTCTCCGTGTCTGGGTTCGATTAGTTTCGTTGCGTTGGTAGCAAGTAGCTTGTGCAGTGGGTGGCCGTCGGTAGGGCTGCGTTTCGCGAGGAGAGTTAGATGTCACACCCGGTTTTAAGCCTAAAACCAAGTGACCCTTTATGTGTGTCCAGAAATAAGTTTCACACATAAAATGACTTTATTAATGGTAAAACAAAATAATGTCATGATAAAAAAGAAAAAAAACGATTATCAAATTGCAGCGGAAAAGAAAACCAAGCGTAGCGCAGCTTCCACATGTAGTCGACCGGAGAGACAGCAAGCCTAAACTTTCTCTTGTGTCTTCAACGTCCTCTTAAACTTTTTTTTTCACTGAGCAGCATTTATAAAAGCAAGGTTGAGTACGGAATGTACTCAGTAAGTGTGGGAAAAGATGACATGTGGCAACCAACAAGTCAAAAGCAACATAAGGTTCTTTTGCATAAAAGCTGACAATAGAGACACACTTCCTGGTAAGCACCTATTTACTAAGTGATAGACATCGCAACTATAGACCAACAAACTACAGCCTACCCGGCTGTAGCACCACCATAAGAACCAATCACAGTCTCCTACTGTGATCCACTAACATCACCAAACCATATCCAATCCCACTAATCATGTGAGGGTCCATGCAATGCTCATGACCGTGAGCACGGCTGTCATGACAGTTTTAACTCTGCAGAGGTTGTACATAATTCCTCATGAGAAGTGATTTCATCCCCTGTTTCCAGGTGGACTAAAGAATCTCCAATATGCCTGTGCCCGCGTTGCACTCGCACACTTTCTTTGTTGTGAGGGCCAAGAGATCACTTCAAAACTTTTTCGTGGCCTCCTCCAGGTTGTACGTGTTCACTAAGGTTTCACCTAATAAGGCACTAACTGTAACCTTAGAAAGGCCCCCTCTTGTGCCAGATGGTTCACGGGAGTAACCCTCTCTTCCCCATACATCTCTTTTCAGGCGAATCCAGGCGTAACCTGCTTTCCCTGCTCCACCGGTTGGCACGCACAGAACTAGTCTCCACCACTTACTACGCCAAGCCGCACCCATTCTTGGCTCGTGGTTGTACGATAACGCATGGGTGGTCGCTCCACTAACCGGTCCTTAGATTTGGGAAGATAACATGCCAAGAGACAGTGCCGGTAATCTCGCTCACAGCCCTACACTAACCATATCCCCTAAATCACTAATCTTCAAGTTACTATTAAATAACCCATTAATCCTTGTGAAGCAAGTATGATAATAAATCCAATTAATATCACCCATCTCGACAACAGCAAGCTAAGCATGTAATCTACCCAACAAAAGGTAAACTAGAGCGACAAAGCATAACAAGGAAACTAGGTGAATTCCTAATAGTAGGTGCGCATTCAATTTGATACAAGCATGCAATCTACAGTAGTCTTGTAAAGTAGACACAAAATGGTCAAGGACACTTGCCTTTACAGTAGTATTGCTGCTCAATAATCTTGAGGTCTTGATTCCGAGAGCCCTCGCAAAGCGGATCTGAAGCATATCATCTATACAGGCAAGTAGACAAACAAAAGAGCACAAAAACAATCACAAACAGGAAAACAATAGACGAAATTTAATAGAATGATGTTATGGATGCATAGGTTATTTTGATACGATCGTTTTAATATAAAATTCACGTAAATCGGAGTTACGGTAGAAAAGTTATGAGATTTATAAGGTTTCAGGGACTAAGTTGTAATTAAATTAAAGTTATAAGGATTTATATGAAATTTATTAAATTAGAACAGTAAGATATATTAATTTATAAAACTTTATAATTTAAAATGTAATTTATTAATTAACATGAAATATTTTATAATTTACAAAAGTTGCAAGGGCTTAGTTATAATTATTACACTAAAATAATTAGATGTATTAATTAATGAATCTTTATTATTATTATTATTATTATTATTAATTGTTATTAATAATATTACATTATTAATTATTTTAAATTATCATCACTGTTATCAATATTATACTTAATACGAATTAATCTATAATTAAAATTAAGTTTTGAGGACCTAAGTGTAATTTTTTTAAATCAAGTAAGGACTAAAAAGTAATTACAAAAAACTTCAGGGGCTAAAATGATATTCTGTCATATGGCTAGGGACTGATTTATGATTAAATAAAAGTACGTGGGCTTTTCTGAAAAATTAATATAATTAATTACTATTAAATAATTATTATAATTATTTTTAGATTAATAATATTTTTAGTTATTCTTCTTATTATATTAATTAACAGATTAATCCGAATTTAAATATCCAAATTTTCTAATTCATTTTCAATAATCGGTGTGATGACGTCAGCATGATGTCATGCTGACGCTATAAGCCTTGTTTTATTTTTATTTGTATATAGTTATCGATCTGGACCTTGATTTTGAAAACGGATGCATTGGATTTTATGGATGACGTGGCTCGGTCTGGATCCTTTGATTGGAATCTAACGGTTAGGAATTAAAGGATCCAGCGGATCTAATCTCGGCCGCTGATGTTGGATCCAAGGGCCAAGGGGTTGGCGGCTAGCTGGCCGACGGCCAGAGGAGCGTGGCGGTGACCTTGGTCGTCTCGCCGGAGGTGGCCGGGGATGGCGCTCCGATGGGCAGAATTCGGCATGAAGCGGCTCAAAACGAAGAGGAGGAGGTGGGGTTTCATACCACGGGCTCGAGCGAGGTCTGGGGACGCTGGAGATGGGGGCGCGATGGCGACGTGTTGGTGGCGACCTTCGGCGGTGGCGGAGGCGAAGTCCAAGCATCAGCTTGGGGCGGGAATCGGCCGGACAGGGGCGACGGGGAGCAGGGAAGCCCGGCATGAGGTCGGTGGTGGCCGGGGTGGCTCCGAGGGGTGGCGTGACGGGCGGCTAGTGTTGTGCGATTTGGAAAGGGGAGAGGGACGAGGGGCGCGATTTAAGTAGGGGAAAGTGGGCGGCCGAGTCGGGGAAGTCGTGCGGCGCAGTTAAGGGAGGAGTCCCGAAGGAATCGGTGGTCGGTTGGCCGGATTACGGAGGAGGCGCGAGGGTGGTTGGGTAAGGGTGGAGGAAGGGGATGACGAGGCGGGCCCGCGTGTCATAGAGAGAAAGGAGAGAGGGTGAAGGGGTGGGGCGCTGGGCTGCTGGGCTGAATTGTGGAAAAGTAAGGGGGTGGCCGGCTGGGCTTGCGAAGGGGAAATTCGGCCCAGAGAGTCTTATTCTTTTTCTGTTTTTTTTTCTATTTCTCTTTTAGTTCTTTTGTTATTGTTTTTATCAGATCAGATTATTTCAAAATTACGGAATTAGAGATTCCATTTATAAGTTGTTGAGATAAATTCATTTTACCTTATTTGAACCCTTTCAAATAAAAACATATTTTAGGACATCTTTTTCTAAAATCCAAAATTTGAGAAAACATCTTTTCTTTCCATTTGTTTTCCTTTATTCTTTTTTTATCTTTTATTATAATTTCTCGTATCCAATTATTTATTATAAAACAATATAAGAATTAATTTGAAAGTATTCGAGATAAATTCATTTTATGCGTTATTTGAAACCCTTTTTTTTTAAAAACCACATTTCCCCATAAAATAATATTTTCAAGATATCTTTTCGAAATTTGGAACTATGAGAAAGCACCCCTTTTTTTATCAAATAAAACTTGATTCTAAATACAAAAAAAATTATTTTACAAGATTATTTCCAAAACAGTAAAATGATTGGAGATTCATTTAACATCATGTTTTTAAGGACATATTTTCAAAAATCAATTTTAGGGAAAACACCTCTTTATTTATTTTTTTTATCAAATAAACTTGCTTTTTAAAATAAAATAAAAATCATTTTATTAAAGCAAGTTAATTATTAAACAAAACATTTAAACCTTTATCTTCAGGGAAATTTTGAATACTTTTAAAATTGAAACAAATAAATAATAATTAAAATTATTTACATAATTGCAAATTTTACTTTATTTTAGTGAAGAAAAATTCACATCTCTAAATTAGAAAATTTGGAGTGTGACATTAGAGAAGTTCGTTTTCCTCCGGTCAGCGAAGTCCTGTTGTGCAGCTTGTTCCGTTCGTTTTGTTCGCTGAGCAGGTCGTGCGCTGGAGGTTGAAGAAGAGTGCAGGACCCAGTAGCAGTACGTGGTAGGAGAGTTTTGAGAAGTGTTTTGCCGGACCGTTCGTCAGGAGCAGTGTATATCGCTGCTGCTGTGGGTGCTTCGATCCATTGAGGAAGAAGATGCTGGCTAGTGGGACCGCAGGTAGAGAGAGAGAGAGAGGTAGTAGTTCCCCAGGCTGTGAATCAATTCGATCAGTTGCAGGAGCTCGGTGCTGTGCTAGAAGGTAGAGTGTTGTGTGTTTGACCAGCGGGCTATTGAGGAATAAGAGGTTGCTAGACCCGGTGTCAGTGAGTTCTATCAAGTTGGTCTGGTGCCACGAAGCACTTTCAGTGTGTGAGGTTCTCGATGGTGCTTGGTTCAGAGGCTGCCTGCAGCTCACGGGTTTCAGTTGGAGTTTAGGAATTCCTCTTGCTTGGAATTGTTTTTGTACGATCAATCTTCGAAGATTTATTTGAACTCCGCTTGGTCTTCAAAATTTTTCTAATTTGTTTCATTAAATTCGTCTCATCGAGATCTTTGTGTAAAATTTTTCGAGAACCGTTTTGAGCACATTTAGTAGTAATTTAAATTTAAATTTAATTATTCGAATATAAATTGTCGCGTACCTAAGTATCTCACATATGTTCGTGTTGTTGTTTAGCTAGTAACCCCGAAGAGAATTATCGTGAGCCTGCTAAGTTCTACGAACCGAATCTCGACTACGATGCAGAGCTGCTAGATAAGCCGCGTTCTTTGATCGTACCCAGTATTTTAAATTGCATATTTTGTTTGCAACCCTAATTTACATACAAACTATTTTAAAATATGCTAGCAATATTTTCAAGCCGTGGCTATTTATCGTTCCATAAAATATGAGGTTTAGGATTACTTCAGAATGATTATCTTATTTTATGCTTAGCCATGCTTAGTCGCATTTATTTTACCTTACACCTATCACTATAAAAATAGAATTTGTGTTAAATAATTATGAACTATGATTTAAATGTGTGAGTTTTACAAATAACTATACATAACTATTTAGCGAGGGCAAGATGGAGTACGAGGAGCTGGAAGACTTTTTGGGAAGTCCCTGTGAGCATACCTATGACGGGTACAACGAGAAGCTCTGGTCTGGGATCTTTCCGTGAGACTTGTTGGTTGCTGGCGTTGAGGTTGGAGAGAGTGTCTGTCCCGATAATTAAAGATCGAGTCCCTCGAGCTTTGTACGCTCAGTCGATAACCATGCACACTACGTTATCTTGTATGGGCAGTGGTTTGATCTTGAAATTTATCGGTTGTTTACTCGTAGGTTGACGGTGACGTGTTACTGTGGTGTAGAGCTATGACTCATTATATGAGATCGAGATACTTCACTGATTAGTAGTAGGCTCTTCACAGTTTCAGGACCCGATTGCGTAGACACTTGGAATCCCTATTCTGAAGTATGTGTAACACCAGTTAAAGCTTGTGGAGGGTTTTGTGTGTTCGTCGGGACTACGACAGTAGTTTCCGATGGCACTTCTCATAGGTCTAGGTGCATAAACTCTGTTAAGTTACAGTCAATGCGCATTGCCACGTTCTTTTTAAGGACACCCCTTGAGTTGTGCTTTTCGTTGAGTAGTTTTGTTTTCTTCTCTTTACCTCTGTTTCAAAATATTTTGTACTCTGGCCTTTGAGCTGTGGCCGGATGTGAAGATTACACCGGCATTTAAAATGAACCCCCGTCCAAGATAACGAAGATCTTTGTGGCATAAGATAATAAAATTTGACTGTTTTAAATTAAAAATTTCTTGCATCTTTAAAATAAAATGAAATGTTTTAAACTTGTATTTAGTAATTGAGCCAGCCTTTACCTTTGAAACCATTTACATGCATACATTGTTGATAAGTAATACGCGGTTTGCTGAGTATTCGTACTCACGGCTTTCTAATTTGTTGTTTTCAGATGATTCTCACAGCTTCGACTTTGACTACGTCTCCGATGGACCGTGGAGTTAGCTCCTTCGCTCAAGAGTGCTTGTGTGGAGGAGGTTCGCTACCGCTGTCATAATGTCGCTTCTGTTGCTACTTTTTTGTGAATTTCTCGATAGTAATCTTTTTGCTATGAGATGCTTCCGGTCTGCGTGCTGATGGACCTCTTTTAGAGGATTACTTTCTAATAATGCAACTTGCTAGTTTTCTTGGTTCCTTGATTGATCGCTTGTGATGTCGTGCTTGTCAACATTTTACGATTGTCAATGTCACGAAAGATCAAGACTTATCGAAAGGTAAGAAAAAAAAAGAGTCGTTACACTACCATTTACATACATATACATGATTTTGACAGAAATATATTGTACCATAAATACCTGATTTCAGTTTATCTTTACCATACGTACAAAGATTTAGGTGAAAGAAGTAATATATAAACTCGTAATATATCAGTTTATAACAACCACGTGAATAGGATCAAACAAATCCGCAAGGTTTGCATTTGTTTAGGGAAACGGAAGGAATTGATTGTTCCTTGCTAACTTGGTCATGGTTCAAGTCTATAAAAGCAAAGCATCACAGCGCGACAAAACATCAAGATCAAGAAACCAATAGTCTCTCTACCTTCAAATCCTTCAATGGTGCCAGTCCCTGCTGCGTCTTCCAGGAAGGCTCTTGCCTTCATCGTTATCCCGCTGCTGCTGGCTCTCCTAGCCGCTCCGATGGCATCGGCGACCAGGGTGGTCACCAGCTTCTCGCTGGACGCCGGAAGCTCAGGCCGTTGCGGCAAAGTTAATGCCTGCGACGAGAAGCGGTGCGGGGCAATATGTGCCGTCACTGGCATCAACGGCGTTGGAAAGTGCACGACCATCGCCGGCGTCCCGTACTGCTGCTGCACTCCTTAATCGTCAATGTCCATTGTCGGTGCCAACAACCAACTTGTTCATTAATTTGTTCCGTCGCTTGCTTAGCATGTGATTTACTGAGAAACCGATTTTTAATATAATTAAGTGCGTGGTTGTGGCTCCAAATCTTACATGTGTGCTATAAACATGTAGATTTTGCTATATTACATCTTATTCATTAAACATGATATGTCCGTACTTAATTTCTCCAACTGCAAAACGTGGGATTCCTTCCCATGGAAGGATATTTGGTATATGAAATGTCCTTACAAAGTGAAGCAGTTCACATGGAGATTGTCACATGACAGTTTACCCCTAAAAAGAAAATTTCAAGGTCGGAGAATGGATATTGATACAAGATGCCCCTTGTGCCTTTGGCTTGATGAGGATGGAGGACATATTTTTCTGAAATGCAAGTATGCTCGAGGGGTTTGGAGAGAAATATTGCTTGAAGGTTGATTTTGCCCACTGCCTCATCATCCCAAGAGATGTTAGATTGATTTGGAGTTGGGATACAAACTTGCAACTGAAGATTGTATTACTACTAGAGTTCTTTTAAAATATATCAAATGATGTTATTTCACCTCCCGAGAGGTAAGACATGAATTCGATCTCAACCGTTAATTGTATAAAGAAATATGTCTTTGATTATCGTCACCTACCAAAACTCACTAATAACTTTTTAAATTAAATTATTTAGCAATTAATAGTTATTAAAAAAAGTTTATCTGCTAGGAGGTAAAAGAACAATTTATGCCTCGAGATCAACACAAATGAGCCGTCCATATTTAATTGGGTCTATTTTAAAACCTGCCTACTATTATGGAAGTTGTGGTCTTATCGGAATGAAGTAAATTCTGGGGAGCAAACCAAACCACCTGGTGCGGTTGTGAGACTGGTATTACGAAGCTATTCAGACATATGTGACTTACGACATTCCAAGATGGGCCATGCACAATGTGATGGAAGATGGAAATTACCAGCACAAGATTTTCTGAAAATAAATGTAGATGGTTCTTTCCATGAAGCAGCTGGAACAGGAGGATGGGGCTTTGTTATACTGGATGATCTTGGCTCTGTTATTCCACGAAGCGCTGGCAAAATTGATCATTGTAATGATGCACTACACGCGGAAGTGACATCAACTTTACAAGCACTGTATTTTGCAAATGAAGCTGGTATTTCAAGAATTGAACTAGAGATCTTAAATTCTTCATTTCAAGAATGCGCTAATTTCCAAGTCGTTGGAACTTTCAACAAATGGTGTTCTTATTAGAGATCTTAAATTCTTCATTTGTACAGAATTTGTGAATGTGTATGTTTTACATTCTCCTAGAAACTGTAATGTTGTAGCTGATAGACTTGCTAAGTTAGGTGCAGGTTTAGAATTCGGTGCTTTCAGGATTTGGCATTATATTGTACCTGATCATGTATCTGAACTAGTAGCCACCGATTTGGTACTGGCCAGATGTTAATGGAAACTAGTTTCCTTAAAAAAAACTACAGGTTTCACAAAAGGCCCTGCAAATACACAACACTTGCCTTATGTTCTCACTATCTCCATTCTCGTCCAGTCGTCATCGCCCGTACGAGGACAGCTAGCTCCCTCCAGGCTCTATTCCCTCCCCGTCCCGGGCGGCAGCCTGGGCCACCACTACTCCAGCGGCCGGAGATGGCCATCCTTCTCGTCGCGGCTCTCTTCATCTGGGAACTGTGTTGACACACAAAAACTGGCCTTATCGAAGTGTCCGATATAATGTCAAAGTTTTTGGTAAGCCCTCTCGAGTTTAGCCATTTCACCCAACGGAGTGCCCGGCATTATATCGGACTGGTCGGTAAGCTCTCTCGGGTTTGAGCACTCGGCTCACTGGAGTGTCCGGCAAAACTCTCTCGGGTTTAGCGTTTTTTTACACCGAAGTGTTCGGCAGGCCCTCTTAGGTTCCTCGGATTTACACGACGGATCTTCCGACGTCACATTGGAGACTTCGGTCATTGGAGTGTTCGGTAGTGTCGATTTAAAAAAGTTTTCAGCAGATCGATTCCAAATTATTTTTTAACTCGAAGGATCCGTTGCCCTGCAGGATAAGACCATCCCACCTCTATAAAACAGAGACCCATAGCCGATTAGAGTTATCACAATTGATAAAACTATTTACCTTTACATTTTGTATTTCTCTAACCTTAATCCCCTCACTCGACTCCCGTTTTGCTGTTCTTTTTTCGTTCCGACGACCATCGAAGGCGATTCGACTGGCCTGATCGAGTCCGAATCAACCCTAAGACGATCCTCCTCCGACAAGTCCCTCCCGAAGCGGGGTTTTCTAAGTGATGTCTCAAACCCGACGTTGAAGAAGGGCTGACGTTCTTGCACACAGACGTATGAGCAGTGCGTTGTCCCGGACCGATTTCGGCGTGAACACGGTGGCTTGCTCCTTGGGTGAGATGAGGCTGTCTTGTTGGTTCTTGCACTCCATGTAGGCTCAGAGAAAGTAGCAGAACTACCGCAATGCCAGTTCCCGAGTACAGGGCGTCTCGTCTGTGCAGCTGTGATGACCGATGAGTGTCCTGTTATTCTTCCATTTTACGCTGCTGATGATTCATTTCGAACGATCCTCCTTTCTTTTGTGCCTGCAGTCCTATTCTGTTTTTCAGTTCAGTACTGTTCCTAGCCTGTCTCTCAGCTGAGTATCGGAATGTGTTCAATTCTGAGTATTTCTGAGTATGATTTTCAGTTCAGTACTGTTCCATTCATACTGTACGATCGATTAAACTTTGAGACACAGCCACGCATACGTGTATACGTAAGTCAACTGCTGAGTTCACTAGGCTATAGACGCTTCAGATGTAAAAGTACTTTTGTTTCTAACACCATTTGCAGATGTTCGCCGTGAAGAGCAATGGCTATAGATGACAATCACCCACAGATAAATGATAATAAATGAGGAACCTGGGAACAGAACCTTGCAACAACGGAAAAGAATGCGTAGCCACTGGTGATTTTGTCAAATTGGAAAGGGGCAATATATCCTTTTTTTTTCATGCAAAAGTTGCATGGAAATCATATTCTCAAATCATAGTCCATTGCTTAGGAAAGCAATCTATGATTATGAGTACAGCCAATTTGTTTTTCCATTTGATGCATATCAAATTCATACTTGATTCTGGCTTCCGTCTCGTTGTAAGTGATATTTTTGATTTTTTGAAATCAGCATGTGACCATTTATCTTATTCAAAAAATTTGCGAAAAAACAAAAATAAATAAGTCAAGCTTCAAGTACTTTTAATAATAAATTATTTCACAATAAAATAAATAATATTTTCATAAAATTTTTGAGTAAGATGAAAGTCAAAGGTTGATTTCAAATAGTCAAAAACATTACTTATAGTGGGACAAAAGGAGTACGATCTTACATGAAAAAGGAAATAATGTAGAGATGGAAGAAAATAACGAGTCATATATTGAAATAAATACATTTCAAATTACTACATAGCAGAGAATTTAAAATGTCATCGTCCCATAAATGGAAAAAAAAAACAATGCATCTTTCTCAGATGGTAGACATCGCTGGCATTCATTCCATCACAAGCTCCATCACTGATATCTGAATATCAGGTAACTGGAAGGAACCAGCTACTGATCTGCAAAGTTGGGAGGTACCCACCTCGCACGGCAGATTGCCCACGTAAATCCTGGAAGGCATCCCCATTGGTGGCTCATCAGGTTCTACTGTATTCTTATGTTTACATTGAACCCTTTCTGTGATTTCCTACAGGTGGAAGCAAATCAAGATACTTCATCATCAAGCTGAAAGATTGTAACAGCACTATAGGTAATGGATAACTTGTCTTGGTTGGAGAAATTACTTCAGTTGGAGCAATGGCAATCTGGGGCGTGATCCACGTGCAGCACACACCATCCCAAACTAGAACACATGGCAGCCCAAGAGCACATGGCACGTGTCAGCGGCTCGGCACCAGCTCCTGCTCAAGCAACACAAGTTCGAAGCCCAAGAGCGATCAAGCCCAACAAGGTTGTCTTCGGCCCGGAATGGGTCCAGACTAGGAAAATAGTGTGAGTAACTAGCTGAGAGTATAAGAGAGTATAGGAATGAGGAAAGGGCTATGGAAGAACAAAACTACTGTAATCACTTTCTTGTTGTTCAGTTATCCCTAAACCCTTATCCCTAAACCCTACCTTCTTCCTCAAGAATTATTAATTGGAGCGTGTGGCTTACAAAGAGGCTCTCTCCTGATTTTGGTAGGCAAAGGTCCTGTAAACGAAGTAGGTCATGCCGAAATGCCCAGCATCCATAGAGAAGCTGGTCTCCCGCCCGACGAACAGGACGTGGTCGGAAAAGCTCAGTCTGTCCCTCTTCGCCACTGTAGATCTCGGCCTTCCTCCTCCCGCAGCGCGCACACCGACATGGAAAATGCGCGAGCAAGCTCCTCGATGGTTCTGTCGACACTTCGCTTGCAGTTGTAGTAGTCCCTGTCGACTTGAACAAACACCCAGAGCAGCTCCCCGCACGACTCCATGAGGTAGCTCGACTGAAATACCCCCTGCCCCGGATCATGCTGCATCATCCTCCATGGTCCGTCGGCAGCGGCAGCGGCGGCAATTTGGAAGCTTTTCACCGATAAGATAGCCTAGTTGGTGGTCGCGTCGCACTGTATGATCTTACAGTTGCGGTACACAATGCAGTAGTGCCTTTCGCTGTCAGGGAAGAAGTCAACATTGTCATAACTTTGGACCAGCGTTCACACCACGTCACCGGGATTCCAGAGGGCCAGTTACGGTTCCAGCCATAATATTGTCCATAGGCGTACGGAGCTATCGTGCCATCGGTGGATGCCACGCCGACAACACGCTCCTCCCGCTGCCTGATCCCATCAGGGTAGCAAGGCACGGTGATGCCGTTGTCCGATGTTCCGGTGAAAGGATCAACGGAGCCGCTGCAAGCACTATACCACAACCCAGAATTAGTGTCGGAAGTCAGTGGCTAAAAATATATAATTGCTGTTGAAGGGTCCGACGGTAAAAGTTTTTAACACCTTATCCGTCGTTTTATAAACAGACGGTCCATCATTATAAGTTTTTCATATTTCCATCGGACGGTCCATCATTATTTATTTCTTTTTAACAGCAGAACCTTCAACGGCCTTGAAAACCTAAATTTTTCTGAATCCTAGACCCCACGCGCGCCTAAGTCTTGCCGCCCTTTCTCTCTCTCTCCCCGCTCACTCTCTACTGACCCGCACGCCGCCGCCCAGATCCAGCGCCGCCCCACGCCCTCGTCGTCGGGATCCGGCCGGTGTGCCCTGCGCCGCCACCCTGCGCGGCTGGGT
>BCLF01000073.1:232804-307065 GCA_001602275.1 Zoysia japonica | reverse complement strand
AGCCGGCAACGGCTCGGGGAAGACGACGCTTCCTCGGGCCGTTTGCCGTGCTAGGCCGTCTCGCGCGCGCGGCTCGGCCGGGAAAGGTGTTAAGGGGGGGAGCGGTGGTTGTTGGGCCGGGGCGACCCAGCCGCGGGAGGGGGTTGGTTTTTCTTTTTTTTCTTTCTTCCTTTTTTTTGAAAAGCTCCAAATTCAAATCAAACAAATTCGAATAAATTCGATAAATTCCAAAAAGGAAAATTCTACTCAAGCACTTATCAAGATTCAAATTTTAATTTGAAATTTTACCCTTTTTGAGCTTATGTTCATTTTTTGAGATTTTTCTATTAAAATAAAGAAGGGTGTAGGAAATAGAAAATTGTTTGAGTCTTATGTAATTGAGATTTTTTAGGGTATCACATTCGTTCTGCTTTGTAAGTTTGCTTGTGCCTTTGGGCCATGTTTTTCACTGTTTGCTTCACCTTTAGCTGGTCAACTGGTTGTGGATTGTTTTAATCCTCACCGAGTTGCCGCTAAAGGTTCGGTTTCCGGTATGTTTTCCTATCCGAAGTATGCTTTTGATATATATTCTAATGTGTTAGTGCGTATCAGCTACTGATCTAGGGAGTGATACGTGGTGCACAGTGTATCCCAAAAATGGGGTACGACAAGACTTTAATGATCTAGTCATATTTTATCAAGGGAGGTTTCGTGAAGAACTACACCATATAGACAGCACATGGGAAAAAAAAAGATGTCTCAAGTGAATTGTCCAAATGTTGCGGCAATTGGAGGCAATATTGATCATCCTAGTATGGATCTCGATACTGACGATCATGATGATGATGATGACGATAAAGAAGAGGATATTTCATTTGACTTTGAGGAGATGCTGCGTCACCACAAGTGCTACCATCTATGGGGGTTGAGAGAGGTCTAGGTCATATAGAAGTTTTGGAGAAGGCATCGAATGACCTTTTGTATGAGGAATCAAAGGGATGTGATAAAGAGTTCATGATGTTGCGTGCTGTGCCTGGACTTCTACAGTTGAAAGCTAGTAAGTAGCTTTACAGAGCTTTTGAGTCTACTAGCAAAAATACTTTCAAAGCCAAACAAGATGCCAACCACCACTAATAGAGCTAAGAAGCTTATATGTCCATTGTCGCTGGCTGTGAAAAAATATATACGTGTCCAAATCATTGCGTATTGTATCGCAAAGAGTATAAATTTATGGAAAAATGTCCGACGTGTGGCATCACTCAATTCAAAAAGAGTTACAACCATATATACCCTAACAATTTAAAGAAAAAGCACAGAACAAGAATAACTCTATCGGTCCTAAGATTGATGGTGACAGTAGTTCCAATGACTTGAGTGTAAAGAGAAAGATTCCTTCCTTGGTGATGTGGTACCTTAAAGCATCTGTTCTCAAATGCTAGGGATGCCGAACTCATGCGTTGGAATGCTGAGAAGCGCAGGATAAACCCAAGAAAGCTACGACACTTGGCTGATGCAACTCAGTGGAAGAATTTCAATCTTCTTTATCCAGAGTTTGCTGAGATTAGAAAAATAAAGTTTGGATTGAGTACTGACGCCACGAATCTATTTGGTAAAAACAGAACCGTACACAGTACTTGGTCTATTATTCTAACGATGTACAACCTTCCAACCTGGTTGTGTCACAAACAAAAGTACCTCATGCTGTCCATTCTTATCCAAGGTTCAAAACAAACTGGCATCGATATTGATGTGTTCCTAGAGCCTTTGATGGAGGATGTGGCAAACTATGGAATGAAGGTGTTTGAATCTGGGATGAGTTTCGACGAGAGTATTTCACTCTATGAGCCATTATATTTGTTACCATCCATGATTACCCAGGCCTCTTTACGATATCTGGACAAACAAAAGGGAAGCAAGGAGGTGTAGTATGTGTGAATGGAACTGTATCTGTATACCTTCCATCATCTAGAAAGTTAGTATTCATGAGGAACCGAAGGTTCTTAACGAAACATCACAAATACCGCAAGATGCAGAAACATTTTGACAACACCATTGAAAAAGATGCTGCTCCAACACCATACAGTGGGAAACTTGTCTTTCAAATGGTAAAGAACATAACTATTGTATTTGGTAAGCGAACGATGGGGGGATAAAGAGAAAAAAAAAACCACATTAGCAGACGACACACCGTTCAAGAAGCAATCAATTTTTTTTAAGTATCTACCCTACTCGAAGAACTTGGATGTTTGCCACAGTATTGATTTGATGCATGTTAGAAAGAATGTGTTTGATAGTATAATTGGAACCTTACTGGACATGCCCAGGAAGATGAAGGACTGGCTAAAATCTTGTAGACTTACAACATCTGAATTTGAGGCTTGAGCTTCACCCTGAAGATGAACATAATGGAAAAGATTATCTTCCCTCGGCTAGCTTCACTCTGACACCTGAGGAGAAGAAGGCATTTTGTAGATGCTTGCAAGGTATTAAAGTGCTGACGGGTTTCTCATCCAACATCAGAAAACTTGTCAAGATGAATGACTTGTCTCTATTTGGTTACAACTATCACGACTGCCATATTATGATGATGGTGTTCCTTGCAATTGCAATAAGGTCAATCAAACCAGTGCATATTGAAGTTGTCATCAGAAGACTGTGCTTCTTCTTCAATGCAATTGCAAGAAATTGCACAAAACGAGCATGATCTTGAAGATCTGGACTATCTGAAAACGTACATTGTCAAGACTGTGTCATCTTGAGATGTGCTTCTCTGCATCCTTTTTTAATATGCAAGTATATCTCATGATTTATCTAGTGGATCAGATAAAGGCATCAGGAGCGCTATACCTACATCATATGTTTCCATATGAGAGGTATTTATCAATTTTAAAGGGCTATGTGCGTAATCGTGCTCATTCAGAGGGTTCAATTATGGACGGCTACACAACAGAAGAAGTGGTTGAATGTTACGCCGATTACATAAAAGATGGAAAAAAATAGGTTTACCTAGACCGCTGCATGAGGGTAAGTTTCTGGAAAAGGAAGAATGGGTATGAGAACTTTCATTGATGAGGGTTACGAATCAGTTCGAGATGCACATTTCAGTGTATTGCAACAAATCGCAATAGTTGAGCCATATATCGAGGAACATCTTGATGATCTTCGAAGAGAATATCGATAACAAACAGATATTTGGATAATGAAAGAGCACAAACATTGTTTCACCACATGGTTAATGGATAAAAACATTCTATATGGAGAAACAATAGAGGAGAAAACAATGAAGATGTTAGCTTCAAAGCCGTCAACTTTAGTTACCTCTTGGCAGGCGTATGATATTAACGGGTACACCTTTTACACTAAAGAGAAAGATAAGAGGAGTGTTTCCCAAAATAGTAGTCTTTGAATTCAAGCTTTCGACCCACAAGGGTATAAAAACACATACTATGAATTTATAGAAGAAATATAGAAACTTGATTACAACGAGAGGCTGCAGATTCCTGTCTTTAGGTGCAAATGGGTCAGGCATCCAAACGGAGTGAACATTGACAACTACGAGTTCACTGTTGTAGACCTAAATAATGTTGGTCACAAAGATGACCTGTGGGTACTTGTTGATCGTGTTGCACAAGTTTTCTACGTAGTTGACACTGCAAATGATAAAAAGCACATTGTTGTTTAAAGAAAGCAAAGAATTATTAGAGTAGAGAGTACAGGTGATGATATTGAGGACTGCAATAAATATGATGAGATGATGCTTTTTACAAATCCAGAAAATATCAGGCTTGTGAAACGAACAATTGATAAAAATGTGATGCCCTACGTCAGAAGAGATGGCAAAGGAAAAACTGTGTAACGCGATTAATCGCATATAACTAGCTACAGAACATTTTTGTAACTTACTTATGTAATATTATTATTATTATTATTATAAATTATTAACACCATAAGCTTAGGCACAAGCGTTGCTGCAAAACATGTGTGGGGAACTGTGTTTGCATAATAATGTCTATCCTCTTTGTCCAGAATACATACTCCCTCCATCCTAAAATATAAGTAAATTTCTATAGAAAATGTTATTTTTTAATAGATAATAGTAAATTTCCATGGAAAAACCTATGACAAAATTGTATAGCACGGAATTTTCATGAAACAATAAGATGTACAGTTGAATTTCGAGAAAATTTTTTGCACTAAAACAAATATTTTTTTAATTAAAAATCTCTACTACAGGCGGTTTGTATTAAAAACAGCATGTAGAAATATTATCTCAGGCGGTCCGTAAAGAGGTCCGCTTGTACTAAATAATTTTCTACGTAAAATTTAATTTTTTAATAAATTATTTCATTTTCTAACCTAATTTTTTTAATTTGTATATGAACTATATATATATATATCTATCTATATATATTTTTTGCACACCATTTTTGTAGACTTATAATGGTTTTGTTTCGATTCTCACTTACTTTTTATCCACATTTGATAAACTTGTATAGCGTTTACTTTGGCAAATGAACACATTAAGGATGAACTGATTAAAACCTATGACAAAATTGTATAGCATCAAATTTTCATAAAACACTCAGAAATGTAGCTGAAGTTTTAAAAAAATATTTCATAGTAAAAATAAATATTTGTTTAATTAAAAAATTTATAGTGCATGCAGCTGATAACAAAAACCGCCTGTAGTAAGTTTTTAGTGCAGCGGCTCTCAGTGACAGCCGCCAGCACTAAGTCCTTAGTGCAGGCAGAGAAGTATTAGTGTTTGTGGTTCATAAGGAGAGCCGCTTACATTAATGCTGTGTATAAATAGATTGCGGTGCCGCTTTGAAATCCTAAGGTGGGCCAGATCGAAACACGCGCCAACAATTAAGCTACCAAAATTTCCCCGCGGTGCCGTCGCCGTCGCTTGACCCCGCGCTGCCTTCACCGTCGGTCGACCCCGCCACTGTCACTCAACCCCGTGCTGCCGTCGCCGTCGCTCCGTCCCTCGACCCCGCGCCGCCGTTGTTGTCGGCAGTCCCCGCGACGCCATCGTCGTCGCCGGACCCCACGCAGCTGTCATCGTCAACGCCGACCCCGCGCCGCCATCGCCCAACACCGCACCGCCGTGGTCGTCGCCCGATGCCAAACCGCCCTCGTCGTCAGCCGGCCCAGCATCGTCGTGGCCCGACCCCGCACTGCCGTCGCCCTATCCAGAGAGGTGGGTTACACTTGTGCTTAAGTTAGTCATGAGTGGTCTTACTCTTGTGCTTACGATTCTTTTGACCATCATCTTGAATGGAAATTTGAATCAGAGTTTCATATTGATGTGTAGCTTAAACAGTTAGAATAAACACACGTAATTGAAAGATACTACTGGTCTGCTTGTTGTTGAACTTTTATTTGCTGGGAAGCATCTCCATCGTGCACAAACAAAAGGACTAAAGGTTGCTGTGATGCTTCACATATGACTCCTTTTTGAGGCTCTCATCATGCTTATTTGAATTACACGTATCACATGATGCTTATTTGAATCATATAAATGCTGAGCACCTCCAGTCCTACACTTCACTGCTGCATTTTCTTTCCTTTTTTGAAACAGAGCATTTGCTTTTGTGTTACCCAAGTTTGTAGTTATGTTCTCTCCGAGATGTCATGCATTTTACAACAGTGGCAATTCAATTTATTTCATTGCTAGTTTCATGGTTTGCGTGTTTTCATGTAACCACACTACAGCTACAAGTTTGCATTTTTCCTTGTGGCTGCAATGATGGTTTTCTCGTTAAACTGAGACATTATGAGGATTATACCATCCATTCAATAATAGAGGCTGAGCAGCATTGATACTGCATATATCATCGTTCGAGTGTTTTCAATTAACCACAATACAATTACAAGTTTGCATTTTTCTTTGGTGTCTACAATGACTGTTTATTTGTTTTCTTTGGTGTCTACAATGAAGTTTGGAGGCTGAGATGGTGTTTTCTATTTAACTACTAAACTTGTCTGTTATGGTGGCATACTTTGAGTTACACATGTGCTCTTAGTGTTACTTTACATCTGGGTCTTAGCTTTGGTATACCCTAAGTTATAATTGAACTCACAATATTCATACATCGGCTCAAAATGGAAAACTCACAATGTGGTATTTGAGCAGTGCAATGGAAAAAGGGATGACCTCGCAAGTTAACACTGCGGCAAATGTTGATGATCCAATGCTCGAATGGGAGTCAGACAACTCTGATGGCAACAAAGACAGTGAAAGCCCCAAGAGAGCTCGTATAATAGTCTTAGTGATCCTTCTTCAATCTCGAGTAAGACTTGAAGACGGTCACAGAGGAATTATAATCCAAATAAAGAAATACGGGGCTAGTAATTGAAAATAATCTTAACAATGTTTCTACATATCTTACCCCTAACTATTAACCTTGTCAAATTTTCATCATAGGTTCCTGCTCGCCGAACACTGATCCATCTTGAGGAACAACGCGAGGAAGCTCCCTCTACCCCACTATCAACTGGTGCCTCAGGGAGTGGACTTAAGCGTAAAAGAAGGAAGCGAGGCAAAAATAAGATGCCGGATGATATTTTTTACATAACACGAGTGAGTGCAACTGGAGCCCCCTTGGTCCTCAGGATGCATGCCAAAAGTATCGTCAGGCCTGTGGCTTTATAGTTAGGGACAATATCCCAACTTACAAACTAGAGGCTCCTCGATGAGGAGACTAAGAACATTTTATGGATCAAGCTAAAATCAAAGATTAAGTTTCCAGAAAGCACAGAAAATCTTGCAAAGAAGAGTACATTAGCCTCTATAGCGAAGATGTTCCGCGGGTGGAAGATTGAGTTAAATACCAAGTTTATGAAGAAAATTTTGGTCTCAAGAATTTTTCCAAAGATAACGAAAGCTCACTGATCTGAATTTATTTGGCAGAAGACCACACCCGAGGCAATAGCTCAGAGTGCAGCCAAAGTGAAACTGGCAAAGAAAAACATTTACCCCCATCATCTAGAATCCAGTGGATATGTCAGCAAAGCAAAATAAGTGAAGGGGAAAAGAGAAGGAAGGAAGCTGCCAAGGCAGAGAGACTTACTCACTAGAAGGTTGTGATGACCATACTAGAAACTAGATCTATGCTCGATCAGATACAACCGAATAAGAACAAATAATATATAAATGTCTACAAGTGGCAGAAGTGGGCAAAAGGAAAAATCCTCAATCAAAACATAACTAAATTAGAAATTTCGTAAAATATTAAAACTGGCAGAGTGACAAGTGCTTGACTTCTATTTCTCTTTCCTGTTACCTCTCCTTGGTCTGATTTTAAAATCCGTCAACTCATTTGATCCAAATCTAAAATCAAAATTTCAAATCCCAAATTCGAATTTCAGCCTTGGGCCGCCCCTTCCTTTCTTCTTCCCCGGTCCAGCCTGCTTTCCCTCGCCTCTTCTCTCTCTTCTGCACGGGCCGCAGCTTCCTTCTCCAGCCCAAGACCTGGCTCAAGCCGACCCAGCGCGCGCAATCTTCCTCTCTCTCCAGCTGGCGAGGCACGGCGATGGCATCGCCACGCGCCCTGCCGCACGCCTCCCGTGCATTCGCCATCGGCTGCATGTTCGCCGCGCCCGTCCGTGCGTAGCCTGTCCCGACGCGCTGTTCCTTTTTCTCCCGACAGGCGCGCACACGACGGCGCCGCTGCCTTCACTGCTCTTTGTCGCCGCTGCCGCGCGCCTGGTCACGCGCTGCTCATAGCTGCCGCGAACTCGGCACTGCCGGCCACGTCCGCCGTCGCCTTCTCCAGCATGCCGCGCGAGCACGGCACACTGCCGCCCGGCCTCCCTCTGCCCCTGGTATTGCAGCCGCCCGCAGTCACCCCTAGTGGAATCGAGCCCAATCTCATCACTCACCGTCGCCTGCCTCCGCTCTTGAAGCCGGCCTCCTGAGTTCGCCGAGCAACGCCGCGATTCGCTTACCTCGGTGAAGCTCCGCCCTTCCCAACTGCTCGCACACCTTCTCCACGACCTCCTCCACCTGCCAATCACAGAAATTTGGCCCGAACGCCACCAGAGCTGAGCCTCAGGGCGCGCCGCTGCACGAAGTCTCCTCCCTGATGCCGGCTTCCTCCAGCGCCTCTCCGGCTCCTCCGAGCCCCTGGGGAGCTCCAGCGCGCCGCCCTCTCGCTCCTACGCACGATACCGAACTCCCCCGACACTGCTACCGGCCTGGCAACGCGTGCCGCCATGGAGCGCCGCCCTGTGACCGTCGACGGCGCGGCACAGCGGCTCTTTGGCTCCTCCGAGGCCATGGGAAGCTCCATCACACCGTCCTCATGCTGTTCCGGCCGGATCCCAACTCCCCCGGCAGGCTAGCCACCCCGCCACTGCCATGGTCCATGGCGAGTTCGTGGACCAGCCCTGGCCACGGTCCACGGCTCCAGGAAGGTCCACGCTCCTTTTTCCTTGAAAATATTCGTGCAAAATATAACTATGGTCGGTTTTGCAGAAAGGCCCCCGTTGTTCATTTAATTTTGTCATTTAAATGCTACAGCCATATAGTATTCCTGTGGACTTTAAATTAATTACTATTCAGTCCGAATAATCATGCACAATGCCCCTGTACTTCCATAATTTCATATTGGTCCCTGCTACATATTATTTTAAGTACAAAATAGTCCACTTCTTTATACACGCAGATCCTGTTTATTCACAGATAGGCCCCTGCGCCTTTTCCATTATTTACAGTGAGGTCCCCACAATACTTGTACGGGTTCAAAATGCCATAACTTCTTGATTCCACCCCTGTTTTCAATGATTTTTGAACAGATGAAATCGTTGTCTCGAGCCCCACCACATACAACCATCCAAACTTCAGATAATCTCTGTTCATACTGGTTTTATTAATAGTAAGTTTTACTAGTGTTTGAGTTACTTCCTTTTATTAGTTTTTATTGGTACTTATTTGCGGTTTATTCCTGAGCATAGCTTCATATTAGTTATAATATATGCATCTCACCATATTAGCATAATTTATACCATCACTAGCATGCATCAGTTACACATGCAGCACTAGCTCTATGTAAACTAGTTAAAATTAGAATCTTATTATTAGTAGCTAAGCACTAGATTACCAACATATGTGTTGGGAATCAAATATAGCACATATAAGCATCTTGCTCTATGCAGTAGTTCTTACTCCCTCCATCTCAAAATAAGTGGTGTTTTTGACTTTTTGAAATTGACGTTTGACCATTCGTCTTATTCAAAAAATTACGAAAATACAAAAATAAACAAGTCAAGTTTAAAGTACTTCTAATAATGAATCATTTCACAATAAAATAAATAATTTTTTGAAAATTTTCTTCTTTTCTCCATCTCATTTCTACTTCTACAATAAGATGAATGGTCAAAGGAGAAGTTTGAAAATCTAAAAAGACAATTATTTTAGGACGGAGGGAGTATACCGCACCATAAAATTAATAGTCTCTTTAACTATAAAGGTAAAACCAAGTAATTAATTATCAATCGCTAATAATCGATTGCATATAGAAATTAAATAACTAATATGGCACACTAGGCTCTTCACACCCACCTACAATAGATGCAACCTGCTAGGTGCGGTAGTTTAATTGTAGAAATAGAATTTAGTAATTAGAAAGCAACGGCACTAAACAAAATAGTTAGTCCCTAGTCACAGCAGGTTTTGTATGTTTTATAACTAAATAAAACATTAACTGGAGCTCGCACCTCACCTTGCGTTAGTGTGAATTAGTACATGTCACGTATTAGCTTCAGTAGTATAATTATAAACATAAAAATTAAGTCGTTGATCATTAAGCCCTAACCAATCACTAGGGAAGCAACTGCATACTAGAAAACTCAGTAATTAACCTCTAAGTCACTGTAGGTTTCATCTATATTGGAAACTAGATAATTATTAAATTAAATGGAACACGTATATATCTCAACCTGCATTAATATTAGCATGCACCAGCACTCATGTCACCTACTGCTAGGTTTGTAGCTTAACTCTGAATGTAAAACCATATAATTAAGTGCTAATCACTAAGGGGATCTATTACATTAGAAATTAAATAATTACTACATGGCACACCGTTGCGTCTCATCCTACATTAGCCTACGCTAGTACGTGTGACCCATTATAGCTTTAATAGTATAATTAGTTGCTAATAATTAAGAGTCATGCTTATAGAAGTTAAGTAGCTACAGTTGCACACTACGCACCTCAACCGGCTGCATGCACTAGTACAGGTGCTACTTGTTTAATTATGTAAATTAAATTGAATATTTAATTGCTGATCCCTTAGAATAACTTGTACATTGCATTTCAGCATAAAAATTATAGGATGCAGTCCATACTCCATGCTCTCAGCATGCATTAAAGCATGGGTAACCTATTAGCTGTAGTAGTAAAATGTAAAGTCTAGTAATTAATCAGGTATTAAGCATTAGAAAGCAATTGCATATTACATAAGACACATACATATTAATTTATCGTGTTAAATGGATTGCGTATGCATCTCACTCTGTAACTCTGTACATTAGGTCATGCATCGCCTATTAGCTTTGGTTAATTACTAGTCGCATTTAGGTTGCTTTTATTTTCTTGCAGATTATTACTCGTTCTTACTGTGGTATTTTATCACATAAATTATTTAAGCATATGATCATATTGTAAATAGGGCGCTTTGCATGCATTAGAGAACATGCAACCTACTAGCCGTGCTGGTTTAACTATAGGTTTGAGATTAAATAATTGGTCCTTTATCATTAGGGAGCAACTCTATGTTAGAAAATAAAGTAATTAATCATTAGAAAGCAGCCGCACAGTAGACATTAAATGATTAATAGTTAATCGATAAGAAACAAAATTATAGGAGAAGCAACACAAAAATGGCACACAGTGTACTGCACACACCTACAGTTAAAGCCACCCATATGCATCTCACACTACATCCACATGCATTAGAACATAAGCTACAATGGTTATGGGCACATCTTAGGTGCACCTCTATATAGTATCCGATATCTATGCATGCATACACGCATCACCATTCTCGATACACAGTCATGATCGTTAAGAGCACTAATTAATAGATGTACTTTAAGATAATTAGTGGCTAGTAGATAGTCTATAAAAGTAACAATAAAATATGACTAATTATAAAATGACACGCCACCCATCAGTACATTGCCTTGTACGAATTCATATTCGTATAAAGGCAATAGCACTACAGACATTGGATAACGCTCGTGCATAGATCATCCATATAATCATTTAGGTACTAAATAAAAGCATCAAAAATAATCTAGAATGAAATAGCCGTCACCTCACGCATGATCATTGTAATCTGTTTTCTTTTGAGATTTTATTTGTTTTTACCTAGAGTTTATTCGCTTTTTACCGATTTTTCTTGAGCTTCGTTTATTTTGCGGTAGTTTTATTAGGCGTTTTGTATCGCGTAGATGACGTCAAGATCGAGAAAGAGTCAAGATTTAAGAGGAGCCAGAAGGACTGCACGTGAAGCGAAGCATGAAGATGCTAGCTCCAAGCCAGAAGTTGACGACTTGGATTTCACATAAGAGCTTGAGGACTCAGACTCATAAGATTAGAAATTTGCAGTCAAGTTTGAATCACCTTGATCGTATTACTCTTATATTTTGCCTGCGCACCCATATGATCAAATGCTTGCATATATACATTTTACTATATGTTGAAACGTTGTGTAGATAATGATCCTATTTGTTATACGTATTTATATAAATATCAGTTACTTGTTATCATTAATATTGAATACTACCTTGATTATCCATTGTTGACGCCCCCTTGTTAACCATAGGTTTTCTATCGTTAAATTCTTTTAACGAATGGAAATTTGCCTTGTACTAGAATGCTTAGGAACCCTCTTAGGATGCTAAGCATCGCCATACCATATACCAATATATCATTTGCAAAATGCGTTAAAATGTGATTATGTGATTGGTGGTGTGAGTAAAATAAAATGAGATGAGATTAGTGCAACATGTGCTAGGTGAAGATGGGTGTTTTTGGATGGGGGCAAGGCTCTGGTCCACCTGTCGTGGACAAGTCGTCGTCCCTGCCATATAAAGACCGGTTTTTTAGACTTCAACATAGTGATTTCATGCAATCACATAACCTGTTATGGACAGGATTTAGCTTGATCAATGAGCAAGCCACATTGAGCCGCCAAGGGGTCAAGTAGGACGCAAGTGGTTAGGAAAAGACGTAGCTTCCCCAACGGTCTGGCTCGATATAAGTAATTGATCGCGTCATGGGACCATATCGCCCATGGATATAGCTAGCCCCTGGTATATTAAAGTCTCAGTGTAGAATGGGAACCAGGAAAAGACGAGGGCCATTGAAATGCCCTACGACCTGGCTCTAGATATGTATATAAATCGCGTCGTCGAGACTTGGAACCTCCTGATGGATGATGCCCCTGGTCTATCTTGCAGCGGATTCTGCGGTAAACTTAGATGGTTGAGTTGGACGTTATGCGACTCTATTGATCAGGAGGAGCATAGCCTATGGATACAGTGTATAACCTCTGTAGATTGTATAATCCATTCGAAATGGCCGTTGTCACGGTATTGACATACTATAGCTTGGGCTCTCATCGATTAGTCTCTCTATATTATCCTTGCTGTTGTGAGTGAGTGTAGCTACCCGTGTTTTGAAAAGTGTAGACTGTATGCCTGAGTTGTATGGCTTAATGCTAGAAGACTCGACTAAAACTTGAATACTCACGGGATTGATGAACATCTCCTCCAGGACCAACCTATTAAAATATGCACAACAAACATTTTACTTCTCTTTTTGCAAAGCTTCTATAGTGAACCCTGCATAAAACTGGATTTGTACAAAAGCAAACCCTGTAGCCTTTTCCTTGCTACAATATATATATATATTAGTGTTAGGGCTTGATGAGTACTTTATGTACTCACCTGTTTGTGTTTATGGTTTTAGATAGAAAAGCTTACATAGAAGACGACGACATGCTAGTTTTTGTTCTGCTTTTCAAATCTGCTTGTGACTTTGGGTCTTGGATTTTCGCTGTTTGCTTTGCTTTTAGTTGGTCAACCGGTGTTGGATCATAAAAATCCTTACCGTGATGCCGCTGAAGGTTATTACTCACGTATACTATTTAAATTCGAAGTATGCTTTTGATATACAAACTGTTGTGTTTGTGCGTATCATCTACTGATCCAGAGAATGATATGTGTAACACAGAGCATTTTAGAAATGGGGTGTGATATAATGTGTGTCCAGATCCGGGTCCTCTCAAGTGAAGTGAAAAATTCACCGTGTTGTAGCATATGATACAGTAAAATGTAAGGCAGGCTACAGCATGGTGAATTTACACCGTAGCAAAATCACTATTCATTGGGTCAACACACTATTCATCTATACTGTAGCAGTGAATTTGGTCCCTTGATGTTTGATCTGAAGGTAAAAAGGAGATTCAAATTCCAGCTACAGTATGTCCTCTGAATTTTTGCCTCTAATTCAGAGGAACCGGTTTCCTCCTGGACACAACAAAGCTGGTTTCCCTTTTTTCAAACCTCAAAGTCCATATTTATCTGAGCGTAGTGACTAAGGAACTACTCTATGTATTGACCGCTCTCTGCATGATTTATGTGCCGATCCATTTAGATCAGTCATGAGAGCATGCAAGCAGGGATGAAAACCGGAAGGCAACCATATGCCTTCGTATATTCATTAGCGACAGGTATTCCAGGATGCATGCGTTAATGTAGTTTGAGCAACTCCAACAGTAACATAAAACAAATACCTAAACACTAATTTAGGTATTAGAGAGAAAAACATCAATCCAACAAATACCTATATGAGGTACCTAAATATAGCTATACCCCAAATCACCCTATCGGATACTTAGATTTAGCTACAACTTGGGTTCGCGTCGCAAATCACCCCCTATGAGTGCCTTTTTTCTCCCTGCGCGCTCACATCTCCCACGTGAGGTCAATCTTCAGCATCAAATCAAGCTTCGCCGGCATCCAAATTCCAGCTACATCAATCTTCCTCACCCGCGGGTCGGTTTTGATCAATTGGCTTGGTCGTTTGCTAATTAATTGAGAGTGAAGAATAAGTTATTCTTCACATAAAGTGTGTATATATATATACATATTTACTATTCAACACCCAAGGTGTAGAATAGTTATTCTATACCCTGGACCAACCGACTAAGCGAGCATCTGCGCCCGCCTGCCAGCCGACCAAGCCAGCCCCGCCCCGCGCGTTGACCAACCGAGCCGCGCTCCCTGCCCGCGCACCGCGTGTGTTGACCCGCCAAAAACAGACATTCAGTAGTTTCTTTCGACTGCTTCAGTAATTTCATCGCCGTTAGTAATTTTTACTCCTTCAATAGTTTTTGTTTGATTCTTTCAGTAATTTCGTTTCATTAGTAATGTTGATTCGATTTTCTTTGGTAATTTTCATAAATCATTCGGTAATTTCTCTAGATTCATTCAGTAATTTTTACTCTCTTTCAGTAATTTTTCTAGATTCCTTCAATTATTTCTCTCTTTCAGAGCAAATCTCATTACCAGCGAGCTTGCGGCGCAGCCGCCGATGCCATCGTCACCGGAGATCTCTTAGCTGCATAGATTTGTACCCCCAAAGCTCATGCTCTCCATTGCCGGACATAGAAATCAGGGGAAGGTAGACCCGGCAGTGAGGGCGTGGTGCTGGCGGGGCGGCGCCGGCGGTGGGCGGTGTCGGGGTGGGGGCATCACACGTCGAGAATTTAGCGGGACGGCAGAGGAGGACGGCGGAGGCGCTGCCGGTGCGGAGCGGCGGAGGTACATATATATATATATATACATATATATATTTCACTCTCACCCTAGGTAGCGACCCAAACAGACCAAACCGGATCTTCAAACAAATTACTAACCACATAATTAATGTCTATTAATCACTCGTACATTTATGGACTTTTTATGGGCCTTGGATGGCATGACGGGATTATTCCTTTATTAGTCGTAATTTGCTCTTGATTCCATTCCACCTATTTGACACAAGCGCAAACAAGTATGGTTCTACATTTTGGATTACCACGGCAGTTTTTGACCATCCTGACGGCATCATCCTCGAGCTATGATGGCAGCCATGCTCCAAGTATGTTTATCCTAGTCCGCGGCGACCATTCGATGCACACCGACGTCTTGCAGCCCGTTTTGTTGTCTAAGCGCACAATTTTTCTCCCTCCTCTGTGATGTTTCAATTTCTTCATCCCAGCACATAATTTCTTGCTATTGTTTGATCCACTTGTTTGATCTTTCTATTGGAACCATTATTTTGTTGTTTATCTTCTGCTAGTGAAGGATAGCATAAAGGCACTAGTTGAAAGGTTGACGGAAATTCCCTACGATTACAACCATGAGTGATGTTCAAGACTCACATCCATTAATCCGTTGATTTATTTGTTCTTATCGTTACTTGTTCTCTTTATTTTTCAGATATAACACTCCCTTGTTTGTGAGAGATCATGAACTTCAAGCACGATGCGGCTAGAGATTCAACTATCAATGGGCCGTCAGGGCCGACAAGAGCAAAATCAATTCGACACCTTCTAATTCTTTGAGTCGTTGACTAACTGTCCCTTGCGGCGTGTCCTGGGGTGAACAAGATCAAATAGACCATAATAAATAGATCACGTTTTGCTACTGAGATCATAGAACTCAATTTTTTTTTGTGCTCAGATCACATCATTTTTGAATTCGTTCCACTGGGATATAAGGCATCTATCATATCAATTGTCCTGAAAAATAGTAGTCACATTAAGTGTAAAATCACATGGTTAAGAATGCAAAAACAATCTGGTTGATAGCACAAAACCAAACACACTAGAAGTGTATAATCATGTGGTTGAGATTAACTGTGTCCTGAGAAATAGTAGTCACATTAAGTGTAAAATCACATGGTTAAGAATGCAAAAACAATGTGGTTGATAGCACAAAACCAAACACACTAGAAGTGTATAATCATATGGTTGAGATTAACTGTGTCATGAGAAATTGCAGTCACATTAGAAACGTAAAATCACGTGGTTAAGAGCGCAAAAACAGTGTGGCTGAGAGCACAAAACCAAATACACTAGAAATGCAAAATCACATTGTTAAGAGCGCAAATACAGTGTGGTTGAGAGCATAAAACCAAATACATTAGAAGTATAAAATCATGTAGTTAAGAGTGCAAAAACAATCAAGTGCGATTTTCAAACCTCTTGAAAACCTCAGGCATCTGGATCATCTCCATTGGATCCATCCCTATGATCTGGCCCAATATCTAGCTTGATTGAACCGAGCCACTTCAGGTCATGCAAAACATCTACTGCCCAATCACACCCAGGTTTTACGTTTAAGCACTAAGATTTTGTGCTCAAAGTAGCTAATTAATATTTGTCCACAACCACCTTAACATGCCAAATTAGTGAACACGTGGTGAAATCAATCACAAATACATCAAAGTATTTTGATTACAGCACACCAATAATGCTTTAAATTATTTGATCTTGCAGTCAATCAATTTTAACACACACACACACACACACATATATATATATATGAATGTGATAAAAACACGTATTCAGTCTTTTACTTAAAATGCCCCGAGTAGAAATTTCTACTATCAAATAGATTACGTGTTCACAGTTCAATCTCGAATGAGAATTTAAAAAAGCCTCGAGTTTGTGCTCACAGTTTTTGTGCTACGTACCAGATTACGTGCTCACAATTTTTGTGCTACGTATACCAGATTACGTGCTCACAGTTTTTCGGCTACGTGGGTTGTTTTTTATGTTCAAAATATTAGATTGTGTGACCAAACGATTTATTTTTTATGCTCAAAGAAGATATTTTTGCGTCCAAAGACGTTCCTTTTCCTCACGTAAGAATATTTTTTATGCCCAAAGATGTTCGTTTTGCACAAAAAAAAACTATGGTAACTTTTTGTCCCATGCAACAATATTTGTTCACACTGATCAATCAAAGTGTCGCCTGCCAGCAACTCATGCATGTATGACTCTCTTAATTTAAATCATGCCTTCCTAACATTTTATCTCAATCAAAGGGCATAAATCTGCAGGTGTTCTGCGCATCTTCTCTAGCCTGTCAATTAGCCTGTCATATCGCAGTAAGAACTGAAAGAAGAAGTGGTTCAGGAAGAGAATATGATTTGTTTGATATATCTACTAAATTGTTTGGCAACTATGATTGTGATAGTTTATAGTGTAAATTAAATTTATATTTCCCTACACTTAATTTGCTGTTAAAACTTGAAAATAAAGATCACTAAATTAGTGCTGATTTTTGTAAATTAGCCATTACTGTGAGTCAGCCTTATCATATCTTTTAGAGTCGGCTGTAATTGGCTATGTTGACGGTAAGACTTGCTGAGCATTAGATGCTCAGGGCTTCGCTCTCTGTGATTTTATTTTGTAGGTGATATCTCTTTCCCTCCTCTGGACCAATCGGCAAGAGCGACCCCTAAGGGTGGCTATGTCCGTTGAGAGCCTTACTCGCCGCGTTGAGCTGTTGTGTGCTGATAGAAGATGCACATATGGGCTCGATGCTATCTTAATCTTAGTCTCTAGGGGACTCTGGTAGTCTTGAATAAGGTGATCGCTTTCGCGCTTTTAAAAACTTTGTTTGCATTATATTTTATTATCCTTGAGTTGTACTGTTGATCCATGCTTCTTCGTGTGACATCGTGATAAGATCTTGGAGGTCGATGGATTGTCTCCTTCGTGAGGCGGTCTGTCACAATTGTTTTTTAAACTAATTCATCCACCTGAAAAGTTTTGACTTTTACTTTCTTAATGTGGGCTCTGGCAATAGCATTAAAGCGTTTATCAATAACTTCATCAATATTATCTAACATCAATGTATGATACTCATCAATGGACAAACCATTTTGCTTGACTAACCTTAAAGCTCCCAGATTTATCTCGACAGGTAAAACGGCTTCTTATCCACATACGAGCTCATAAGGGGTTACCTTAGTGGCTCCATGCCTATATATACGATGAGCCCACGATGCTTCTGATAAGACTTCATGCCATCTTTTGAGACTATCTTCTATCTTTGTCTTAATAAGCTTAATCAAGATTTTGTTACTAGACTCGGCCTGACCATTGGCCTGAGCATAAAATAGAGAAGAATTGAGTAGCTTAATTACATAAAATTTGACAAATTCACAGACATGACCAGATCGTACCTTGGTCTGTAGTTAAAATTTGTGGGATGCCAAATATATGAATAATATGATCAATAATGAACTCAATTACCTCTTTGTGCATCATGTTTTTTAGGGCAACCGCTTCGGTCCACTTAGTGAAGCATTGATAGCTAATTAGACATGTCGACGGAAAACATTAAAATCATTAGTAGCATGAGAATATAAATTATGCCACATACAATATGCTCTGCACTTTATCTCATCCGCGGGTGGCAATGAATAAGACAACTTAATATTATAACCACCTTTATGCAGCATCAAATATTTTGTCACATTTCGCAACATCAAAGGTGTATTTCAAAGCGTCTTTTCGATTTTTATGAATCAGTTTAAGTGAATCACATGTAAAAGACTTATTCTTAGATGGCCAATTAAATTCAGCAGCAAGCACATCATTGGACTCATCATCGGTGCTATCTGAATCATATTAAACAATATACACATTATGCTGGATCTGGCTCTTTGCTTCCGCTTTCTTACGCTAAAGCTCTTTGTTGGAGCTGTGTAAGAGTAAGAAAATCATGACCATTCAACTTTTCTCTAAGATTAGACCACAAACAATTAAAAGTCAACTTAGTCAAGTCGTTTTCAAAAATTATTAAATTAAAACATCTGTTCTTTGTGCCTCTAAATCTTTGAATAAAATTAGCAACAATTTCATCATTTCCTTGTCTAGCCAATGTTAAATGTGACAATTTTAATTCGTTATCTTCAGAATAAAAATGATCATGAAACTTACGTTCCAAGGACCCCCATGTAAAAATAGAACTTGTAGGTCCCTTCCCTTGATGTCTACTTCTAGTGTATCCCGAAATTATTTACTCAAGTCATCTTCAATAAAAGCAATATGTTCTTTTACACTAGTGATGGGTTTTCTACAAGAAGTAGCTTGTGGTGAAGAATGTGTGTTTGCATCTGTGGCATTAAGTTGATCGTTGGGGATCGGGCCATGATGTATTCCCATACTACAAGGTTGGATAGGCAGTGTAAAACATATGCAATAGTACGGTATGGTGGAACAAAATTAGCCAATTCACTCAATTGACTAGCTACTAGCCGGATTGGAGATGCTAGTAATTGGTTTTACACTAGTAGAATTTACTACCAAGGCTTGCGTATCGGTTCGAAAATCAGATTGCCCACTAAAAGAATTCAACCACATGTCGTACCACGGTTTTCAGCATAGGTACATTAGACACCGATGAATTAGCATGATAGAAATTCTTGGAGCTCCTGATCTTCTCTTGCCTTGCGTTGTTCCTCTATGGCCTTCCGACGCTCTATGAACGCCTTTCGGGCCTCTTTAAGAACCTCCTCCAACGATGGCATCACGATGTTCATCGACGAGATCTCGAAAGACAAGTTGTGAAAACAATGATTCTGTTTGTGCAACTGGAACCTATCTTTACCAGCACCAGCAGAGTGGCCAAAAGGTGTGTTGACGGCGAAAAGATCTAGATCAACACACCATGCACATGTCCGTGTACGAAACGTCGATGTCGCCTTGACCACAATCACAGCAACACCTGAAAAATCAAACTCAGAAGGGACCCCATCGGAGTAAGATCTTCCTAAGATTGATCCGGGCTCGGCAAGCCAGCCGAATCGCCTACAAACATCGTTGGAACGAAGGAAGAACATAGATGGGATGAGAGAGGGGATTAGAGTTTGAGCAGTAAAAAAGTTAGGTCTTTGATAATGACAATTGGATGCCTCCTCAATCAGCCTTAGACCTCTTTATGTAGAGGTGGTTAGTCGTACCCCGTGGTACCACGGATCCTATCAATTAGGAAGTTGTTTAAATCTGATCTTCTAATAAAACTATCAAAATAGAAATCTCGGACACTCTGGTAAGGTATCGGAAATTCGGTGGCATGCTGGACACTCCAGTGAGTTCCAGAGAGACTCCAGAAGGGGTGGTCTTGGACATTTTGGCTCCATTCTCAAACACTTCGGTCCAATTCCAGTAAAAGGTCCACCGGACACTCCAGTAGTCCTGGAGCGATTCCAAAAGGAGGTCCATCGGACATTCCGGTGTATAGCCGGACACTTCGGTAGTTCTGAAACGATTCCAGAAAGGGGGTAGCCGGACCCTCCAGCCCTCTACCGGACACTCCGGTGAGTTAAAAATCCATTCCAAAAGGGGTCCCACCGGAGACTCTCATATTAGTGCAGACAGTCCGGTACCTGTAATTTTTTAGTGTCAACACATAGTAAATAAACAGGCTATACGTTTCTTTCCAGATGGTATAATTCATATCATTCACTTGGATACCCATGTGTGTTATGAAATGAATAATCACTATTTCTGAAACACTTTCCTCTGCTTCATAGTCGTTCACACAAATGCTGCCATGGAAACTCTGCACCATAACAACTTCCATATTGTTTTGCAGGGGAATTTCAATTGCAAGCCATGCTATCCTGCGGGTCTGATCATGTTTCACTATTCCTTCATTGCGAAAAAGTGCTCCGAACTTGCTAGTGGTTTGCCTCAGCATGCTTTTACGTGAAATGTCAACAACAATGTGATCCTACATACGAGTACATAAAAACATTGTTTGAGAACTAACTGTAATAAAAGGCATAAGGAAAACATAGGGAAAACAAGAAACATTTATATATTGGTTCAAATGAATAAACGTACATTGGAAACCTGCGAGGCAGATCATTCTCTATGTCAGGTGAGGATGACCCTCCGATGGCTTATTTTCCTCCGTCCATGGTCGTTAGTGTAGCTGATAGTTTTTCCTACAAGCACAATATAAAAAACGATGCAGCATATGATTATTGAAACACAAATATAGTTAGTACAAGTGTAGGCAAAAATATCCTAATCAGTATCATGCACACAAAGTAGCATGTACCATACGTTTAGAGAGAGTAGTATTAGTAACAAGTTCAGTGCAGAAAAAGCATGGGAGGAATTAAAAAATGGCAATTAGGATGGACTGCATAGCCCTATCGTGCAAATTGAGACATAGGACAGGCCTAGTGCTCTATGCTTACCTATGTACAAAATATTTTGATGCAATCGACTGGTTAGCAAAAATCTTACGTGGAAAGTGCTGTATAAATAGCTAAGCTATGAAAGCTCTCCACACCACGTGTATCTCATAATGGAAAATATGTACATCTTGTCATTCAAACTAATAGTACCTATCCTATAAGGCCCCGTTTGGAACGAGCGAAGGGCAAAGGAAATTTCACTGGAAATTGTTCCTCCAGAAGGGAACTGATGTACCCGTTTGAAACGAAGGAACCGCTGCCTCCGTTCCAGAGGAAAGGAACCACAGCTTCGGCATTTTACGGGAAGGAAAATATCCAATCAAAGTCAAGGGAATCGCTCGCTCTCTCCGTCTCTCGTCCTCCCACTCGTACTCTCTCTCTCTCTCTCCTCTTAGCAAAAACAGGCAGAACTGCAGAAGGGAGAGGCGCGGCGATGCCCTGGTGATGAAGCCGACGGCGATGGCATCGAACGCGGTGCCGTATGCTGCTGCTCGCCGGCGCCAGCCCCTGCAGGAGGACAGCGACACGACACCCTTTGCCAGTGACGTGGGACGCGATGCCGTTTGCCGGTGATGAGCTTAGCTTTGGTCGGATGGGGATCAGTTGGATGAGAGATAAAGCGCAATGACGAGGGTAGGATCAGAACAAAAGGGCGCTCTGGTCCACATAATTTTTTTTTGCAAGGGGCTCTTTTAATTAGCATTGGTTAATCATCCTTTTGTGTACTGGAGCAGTTTATTGTATATACTTTTTTTAACAGCATTTAATCATTCCTCTATTATAAATTCCTACAATCCAAACATCAAAATTAGTTCATTTCTGTATTTCTAAATCCTGTGATTTTCTCACTTTTCTCGTTACTACAATTTTTTTTATTTTTTATATTTTTTTTGTTCTTGCATTTTTCATTCATTCGTTTCAAACGGGCCTTAAAGGACATAGCAGTGATGACCAAAAGACCAGCCTATGTGCTATGTGATGCTATCTGTTCAAAAAAGTTATACCTAAATTAGATGTCAACTAATTTTGATCAATAATTTCTAAGGATTTAATTAAATGTGACAGGATGAGAGTTGCACTTTCAGATTTGTCATAATAAATAGCTATAGCTCTGTGACGTATATTTTTATATTATCATTATTGATTAAATTTATAAAAAGTATTTTATCAAAGCCATGATCGATATAACCCAAATGTGAACTTATTGTACAACATAGATTCTAGATACTATGAGATATCTGTTGTCTCATCCATCACAATAATTGTAGATACACATTTTACATAAAACTGTTGTGTCCATATTTTCTATCACACTACACTATAATATTCATATGCATCACAAGCTACAAAATAGAGTATATTTTACGTTGTATTTCTCAATCAACATCTTCTCGAATTATTCCGAGCCAACAGTCTGATCCACGGGATAGACGACGCACCAGCGGCGTGCACACAAATACTGTAGCCTTTTTTTCTGACGCTCTGAGCGCGTCGCCCAGACGACAGCCGCGCCTCCCGAGCTCGTTCAGACGGGGACTCGCCCAGCTTTGCCCAGCCACATTGCTGGACAGCCGCTCGTCACGCTTAGCCCACGCTTAGCCTGCTGCGCGTGCTCACCCAGCGTGCCTGCTCGTCGGTTTCCACTGCCACCGCTAACTCGTGGTAGTTTTTTAGAGCTCAAGGGGAAAGAGGCTCGGGTGAGATAGGCACAGTAGCTTCAGTCCTATTTGAGGAGTATATGAGGGAACTTTAGTCCTTTTCTTACTTCCAATCGTTTTTTTCCTTTTTCTTATGTGCATTAAGACCTATTTGGAACGTAAGAATCTTACAGAAATTAATTCAATTTCATAGAAAAAACACAATAAAAGAGAGAATTCCTGCATTTCAAATGGGGCTTTCATCTGGTTCGCTCTAACACTGAGAAATCTAAGGCTAATGGCAGCCCCGTCTGGGAAAAAGTCATGGATGAATAAAAAAAAAATCTGAAAACAATGGCTATAGCACAATTAGCTTTAACCGTCTCAACCAAAATTTGTAAAACGTTATGAACACGTAAATTCTATATTATGAAAATATTTTCTAGGTAAATCTAAACATACAAATTTTATGTTATTAAATTTTATCAAATTTATAAAAATTATGGTCAAAAAGAAAAAAAAAACACATTCAAACAAACCTAGAAATAAACTATATTTGGGATAGAGAGAACACCTCATTATCATAGTCCAGGCAATCAAGAAAAAATATAATAGAGATAGGTTTTCGTAGCGCAAAAAAATCTACTCTTCCTGAGAAAACTTCAATTTTAGGTTTGGTCAAACATACCTATAACCAATTATTCCTGTAAATTCGGTCAACCTAAAAACACGATACTTGCACTATTCAACACAACATAAAATATTTTACATTTCTTATTTCGTTAAACAACAATTAGGTTTTATGAACCAAGGACATGAAGTTTTGTTGGGATAGAGGCAGTAGTACGTACATGTTACAACATTCATTGCATTGTTAAACTGCCAAAAGTATAATTTTATTATTGCAATATAGTGTATTACAAATTACAGATGCATCGGTCCTACAAGAACATCTACATAACGCCTCGCCTACTTGGGTTATAGCAGCATCATGCACGACCCCACATGATCACCACAGGAAATGTAGCCTTTAGTGACGATGCAAAGTTGTCATTAAATCTGAAAAAATCATCATAAACCAGATTCTATGACACTGCTATGACGAAAATCAGTTTGTCACCTATCACACATCTCTATCGGTGTTCTATGATAGAAAGCAATATTTTGTCACTAAATCTGTGACATCTCTCGAACAGTTTGAAGTTCCTAAGAGAGGTTACAAAAGAAAAGAAAGGGATGCTCAAACCAAGGATTTATAGTCTTATTAGTGCATCAATCTATCACAAATTATGACATTAAATTTTGTCATTGTTTTACTTAGGAAACATCACAGCGCTTCGCATGAGAAGTGCCACGTAGGATTGAAAATGTCATAAAATTTTATAATGGAGTGATATGGAAATGACTTGTATCCAACATGGTGGTCCTGTTTTCAATTGGCCCATTAGCTATGTGATTTGGGCCTGGACCATTAGTTTTGTGATTTGGGCCTAGGCCATTAGTCGTGCGATTTGGGACTAGCCCATTTCAGTGACATTTTCTATTGACCAGATTTGTTGCTAGGCCTGGCTATTAGTAGACACATTAACTGCTTGTGGCTCATTTTGGTGATTTATTTAACAGTCAGCTCATTGCGCAAATCTTATCCAGGCTACAAACAGGCCAGAGCATATGAAAATTAAATTCTGTACAAATAATAGCCCATAACACAGAATTCCAGCACAAATAATTCAACAGATGTACACATATGTAATCGAAAATACCATTATCACAATTTTGGAACAGATCCAAATCCCATACCAAAATGCATCATAGTTTCTTGAACAGAGGTCCAAGTTAACTATCCAAGTATAGCTGCCTATTATGTTCACTAAGCCACCATAACTGCACAAAATAAAGGTCAAAGTTCCACATACTCAAGTAAGTGTTTGTTGCTGATATGTCCAGCCACCAGAATTCATCTCATTTTGACAAGGCCACCAATCAAAATAAAGCAACTTCCAGCAAACCAAAATCCACCAAGCATCGACCATTGCAACATGAACCAGCAATGAAAGAAGAAAGCTAAGATTTACCCAGGTTGATCAGACTCCAAAGAAGCATAGCTTGTTCCTCCTATGCCTTTTGCAAAATTTCAAGTCGTGCTTCTGAACTTGTAGCATGTTCCTTCAAATCGACTAGTTCAATCTCCTGAGATTCAAGCTTATCTTTGAGAGCTGCAGACTCTAGCTTTTCGGCATCAAGTTCCAACTCTAGCGCTTGCACATGTGTAGCAACTGTGGTTTTGCCACTTATCTTCGGTGCTGCAATCACAATGTCGGAAGTTTGAAGAAACATCGATCTTGGTAAGACTTCAGAAAGAACTTCAGATGGAGGCTTTGGTTCTTGGCCTTCTTTTGCAGGCTCAGCCATAATGGCTTCCATGTCATTCTATAAACAGACATCAACATAAAATTCAGAAGTCACACTTATCAATGTTTCTAGATTGAGCTGCACAAACCACAAGTATTGCTGTTGTATGCAAATGTTAATTCTAAAGAACCTATACTTACAATGGCTTTCTGGATAGGTCCGCTAAATCCAGTTTTGCTGCTGCAATGGCACTCCTTGAACAGATTAATTGATGTCAGCTCCACATCTTTATATTTCTCTTGCTTCTGTGAATTCATGCATATATAATTACAAGAATTGGTTTGAAATTTTAATAATATGTCACACATGGTAAATATACACTACAATTGACACACTCACCACAGCATGGCAATGCGCAATGAAGCAGCGAGAACTTGTCTTCTGCTGAAATTGAACTTTCTCTCGATTTTCTCTATTTTTCATACACTTCTCCTATAGAAACAGAAAAAAAGAAGTAAAAACAGGAACAATAGAAGATACAACAGGCATAATAGAAAGCAAGCAATGAACTTCTCTATTTTTCATACATAAGAGCAAGCATGGAAGATACAGCAAGCAATGAAAGTAGCTTCGGCAGGAACAATGTAGACAGAAAATATGGCAACTAGTCAATGCAGTTTATAACCAGATGAAATAGAAAATACAGCAAGCAATGAATTTATGCTTAGCGCTTGACATCCCTTATGCTAAGTGACACTACCATCAAGAACAGCAAGCAATGAACTTATGCTTACAGCAGGCACAGTAGAAGAAGAAAATACAGCAAGCAAAGAACTTAAACTAAAGCAATGAAAAATACAACCTTATGCTTAGCGCTTGACCACGTTGCCACTAAAGCTCTCCATTCGTCATCGGCATGCTCACCAATGGTGATGTTGTTCTCACTTCATTAGCAGGTATGCCATCAAAGTAAAGCTTCTTGAGCCGGTATCTCATCTGTCGTTGCCTACCCTTGAGCAAATTAGTGCATACATTTCTGACTGATTTATTACTGGCGTTGATATCAAAATGAACCTAGTTAAGAGGAATAATATCAAATTTGGAATTCAAAGCACAATGAGCTTTCATTGGACAGTGATCAATTACATTCAATTGAACATAGTTCGTATTCGCATACCATTACTTTGCCCATGTAGTTGCTCAGATGATCTTGAGTTTCAGCCTTCACTACAAGAAAATAGATCTTTAGTCGTCAAGTTTTAGTGACCAAGAAATTTGATCACTAAAAATTGACAAATAGTGACCAAGATTTAGTTTTTATTGTTGACATACATTTTTAGTGACCAAGATATATGCTCATTGGTTGATAAATGCATTTAGTTATCAAAGGTTTCCTAGTTGCTATATAGTTTTAGTGACCAACATATTCAATTATCGGTTAATATATACATATAGTGGCAAGGTTTTAGTGACCAAAATGCAACCAAGGTTTTTAGTGACAAAACAGTTATAGTGAATAATTTTGCACATATAGTGACTAAATACCTTAGCGACTAAAAAACATTTTTCTTGTAGTGCCTCTAGTAGTCCTTACAGTGTGGAAGAATTGGGATGTTCTGCCTCAGTATTATTCCACCCTCTGATGCAAGCTTTGCAGCTTGGATGGGCGCCTCAGGCCTTTTCTTTCCTTCAACAATGTGGCCAGGGATCTTAGCATTCAAACCTCTAGTAATCCTGTCCAACTCTTTGCCCATACTTCGTCCCCTACTGCAGAGATGTACCATGACATTTTCTTGTGCTGGAAAAAAGAAGTGAAATTAGTTCAAAGCATGGTTACCTGTAAACAAATTTAGATTTATTGCAGATCACAACTTGCCTTCATTGCCTATCTCCATCTGGTAACCAGGTTGTGTAGGAAAATTTTCTGAATTTGTAGTTGAACCTTCCGGATCTTCATTGACTGATTGTAATTCCTTTTTCATGTGCCTTGTTATCATCGGCAGTTGTACTTCATCTTCAATTTCCATCACTCTCTTTGATCCCCTTGTACCTCTATAAGAGGTGGGATTGGTCATTGTCAAGCTATTGTCATTTGCACTCTCAGGAACCTGCATGGCCTCATATGCAAAATAGAGAAATAAATAAATCTAAATCAATGTTCTTGTATATATGAGGGAAAAAGTGGTTGATGCTGAATGTAGTAATGGTGTAAGGTGTGTGGTATTAAATACCTTATGAAGTAAGCCTCTTCCATCATGCTCAGTATGCCTAGGTTCAAGAGTAGTAGCCTTTCTCTTTCCTGACAATCCAGTAATTAACAATCGAAGCTAATGCAGGGACACCAAGCCAATGCGACATTTGATTGTTCCTCAACACTGTATGCGCCCTCTCTTTTTCATACTTAGTCAGTGGTGCTTCTGTACCAGCAAAATACTTTATTTGTAAGCATCAGTTGAATAAATGAAAGATACAGCCATGCAAAAAATGAAGTATCATCTCCAGACAAAGCCTAATATGCACATACTACTCCATGATGCCTGTATGTATATGTGAATTAGATGAAGAGTAGTGCATACCTCACTGCAGCTTAAATAGTGGCCGATTCTAAATCTGAATTCCTAACATACAACACAACTAAAGTATACATCTGCTGTTGTGGAATCCAGCCCATAGTCGCCATCTAACTTGCAGTCATGACAACAAAGTTCATGCCAACATTACAACTCCCTCATTAACAGATTCGACCAGAACAGCTACAAAAAAATTAACCCGCTGCAGAAGAATTTACCACTTGGGGACCGCTTGCTTGATGTCGACTTCCAACCAGGACCCATATCGAGTTGCTCCGTGCTGCTGCCTGAGTAGCGACGGCTGCTGAGGACGGAGTGGCGGCGGTGCAGGAAGGAGATGCGGGTGCGGCGCAGGAAGAAGTGGCAGGGGCTGTGCAGGAAGTCAGAGTGGTGGCGCAAGTAGGAGTGGAGGTGAAGACGGTGGTGCAGGTCGGAGTGGCGGCGAAGACGGTTGGGCAGTTCTGAGCGGTGGCGACGGCAGTAGTGGTGCAGATCAGAGTTTTAGTCGATGGTGCCGCAGGTCAGAGTGGCAGCGAAGACGGTGGGGCAGGTCGGAGTGGCAGCGACATCGGCGCAGATCGGAGTGGCGGTGGCGGTGCAGGTCGCAGTGGCGGCGACGGAGGCGCAGGTCGGAGTGGCGGCGACAGCGGCAAAGGAAGGAGGACGAGACTCAGTCTCAGTGGTGGCGCAGGAAGGACTCGGTGGGAATGAGGATTGATTTAGGGCTAGAAGGTCATGTAGTTGTTTATATATTGCATGGATATTTAAGGGTTTACCCTTTGATGCAGCGCAAGACAAGGAAAAAAAATGTTCTGGACAAGAATGTCATTTATATTTCACTTTTCATCCTGCGCCGTGGCTGGGCAGGTGGAACAAAAATTTCGTGGTCTGCGCGCCAACTGTAGGTCCCATTTGACATTGGCACAAAACAGAAGGTGTCCATCCTGAAATACGCTTCCAAAACATAGAAAATGCCTAATTTTGTTATTTTCTTTAATTATTTCAGTTATTCATGGATAATTTTTTTAAAAATACCATAAACTGTACAATTATTTTAGGAATCTATTTTAGAGGTCCCCATGAAATTTCAATTCCAAAATCATCATATGTCAATAGATACAATAAAAAAACAAATGAAAAGTGAATTCTCTAAATTTTTTATCTCCAAAATTATCTTGAATTTTGAATTCAAATTGGTTGCGTGACTAATTCATGTCAAGTCTAACCTCTCTACATTTTTTTTAAAAAAAATTAGTGCTTTGTTTCCATGTGTGGGTATTGGAAGTTGACAATAAAGGCATATATGACAAGGACTCTAGTATCAAATTAATGGTGAATTGAAACCTATACAAGTGTTTGAATCCCAAATTTTTTTTCAAAAGTTTACGGTATACATATATGACTAAGGTGCATATACACACGAAAAATCATTGAAAATTTCAGCATTGTTTGATATATACGAAAAAACAAGGAAAATGTTGAAAAATGACTATTTACAAATGGATGGAGACGTGCAAGACTGAAATACACTATCATGATTTAAATACATCTAAGTGATAGATTAAAGTTTTATAAGATTTAGAAAAAAAATCAGGTTATTTTGAACTATCTATGCGAAATCTATACATGTTTGAAGATTTATTTATGAATCAAAACAAAAAAGATAGAGTGCCACGAGAACTAGGGAAGAACTAGACTTGTAACCGCGCCGATTTAGGTGGGACCCGCTAATCAGTGAGAAGAATGAAAAATTAGTGTAACTGCACCGACAGGTATGACCCGCTAATCAGTGAGAAAGAATGAAAAACGAAAAAGAAAAAAGCAATGGAGTCCAGCACCCGTAAAATTGAAACGATATTACGAATCTTTATATATTAAACTCCGTAAAAAATATTAACCATCAGATTAAAATCTAACAGTGAATATTAAAAAGGAAAAAAAATCCTTTCTCCGGTCAACGTAGAATCGTGCTTCTACTCGACGGTAGTAGACATAAACGGTAGCGCTATCGCCTTAGCTTTTTCAGGTGTACACGCTATTCTGTCACTCTTTTGTATGGATATTAAAATAATAAAAAAAATCTTTATATATTAAATCCCGTGAATTCTCTTTAAATATCTGAAGTTACATAATCAATAAATTCTAGATCATCAGATTAATCCTCTGGTGCACAAAGAGTTACATATATCTCTATATATCTCTGTAACTCTTACTTTTAGACCCTTCGTAAAATCAAAAATTAAGTACAACTCTATCCATTCACCAATCTTGGACAGTTTTTGACTCAAAAATCCTGGATAGTTTTGTATTTAGGTCCTTAACAAAACATAAAATATGTGCCCGATCTTTTTACCATCAAAAATCTTATCCATCGATCCTTTATGAATAATTCTTTTTAGCTATTAAGCCAAGCACAAGAAGCGTCGCACTGCAACAAAGACAATCGCACTCCTCTAGTGGTAATTTTATTTGTTCTGATTAATAAAGTGAGAAATTGCTTTTGTTTTTTATTATACTTCATATCATCAGACCCGAGCTGCTATTTATTTATTACGAACTACAACATTGTAAGTTACTCTACCATGTGCCTCCTTCCAAACAAAATTTTAAAGAAATGATCAATTTCGGTGTAGAACTCTTATTTTTTTTAAAATTGTAATTTTCTCAAGTTCATTTTTTATTGAGATAAATCTGCTTCACCACCTAAAAAGTCTATGTAACTCCTCAACTATAAAACTAGACACTTCACATCATGGACTATTCAAAGTGTATAAATAACTTTCGAAAGTGATATTCGAAGAGGTTCTGTTGACAACCCCCCTTCTGATCTTGTTGTTACCGTTGACTTCTAACATAAATTTTGACTATGGTCATTTTTAATTTTTTATAAATTTTATATATTATAATTTACTTTATCATTAAAGTTATTTGAATCAAACTCAAATAATTTAGAAATGGAGGGAGTACGTGGTAGTACACATAGACAATGGCATACATATAAAAAATTAGCTATAACTGTTTTATAAATCAAATTTACTGTTGCAATAGATTCAATAGAACTATTTCAAAAGATATAAGAGAAGTTCTTATAAATTTATTCTACTTCTATGTCTTGCAAGTATATGCTACAATTAAAGACCTTTATATATTATGAAAATGTATATTTAGATAACTTAAATTGTTTTATCTCTTAAAAATGCTTTTGATTAATATGAGAACTAAGATTCAATCTTTTTCCGCTTACAACTCCGGTCTAAAAAAAATAGTAGCATTGAACGTAATGTTTTAATCAAACATTGCCAATATAAATTAAAAATAATTTTAAATTTATTAAGTTACATAATTAGAAATAAATTGTTTTAAAAATACTTTCTTAAAAGTGTACCGATGCTACTTTTTATTAAATATTTTATAGATAACAAGAGTCACACTTATGCTTTGAAGACCATATCGACAACTTCTTTTTGATACCAGAGTATATGTTTATGAAACTTTGTCATCCATGTCTAAGACAACTATACTTTTATTTGTTAAATAATAAATTTCAAATATATTGCTTGTAACATCCCGTAAATTTTGAATTAATAAAGTGCCGAATTTCCCCAAATTCCATTCCGATTAAATTGTCTGTCCCAATTTTCGTTCCGTTCAAAAATAAGTTGTTCCGAACTTCGTTCCGTCCAAATTCGAAATCATTTTATCTAAATTGTTCCGTGCCGAAATAATTTAGTCCTCGTATTTTACTTTGGGGCTAAAATTATTTTCCGGAATCTCCTAATTAATTTTCAAATCTCTAATTACATTTTCTCTGATTAATTTCTTCAGCCTTAATTGTTTCACGTTTTTCAATTAAAAATCCCAGATTAATTCCTAACCCTACCCCATTTTTACCCTCCTATATAAACCCCCTCTCATCCTAATCCCCTTTCCCCTCTTTCATTTGTCCACAACAAATCTCTATCCGCCGTCTCCGCTTCAATCCACGCGCCGCTCCTCTCCTGCTCCACCTCGTTTCTGCCGCCGGTCGCGCTGGGTCGCCGCGTGCGCCGTCGACTCCTCTCCTCGATCTGCGCGCCGCGAGATGCCGCCTGACCGCGTCGTCCTCGCTCGCCTCGGTTTCCTGCGCCCGCCTCGTCTCCGCGTCTTCACGCCATTCCCGTCGACCTCGTCTCCCGCGCAGGATTCTGCCTCGAGCCGCACGCCCGACCGCGTCGTTCTGCCACGATTTTCGGCGCGTCACCCGAGCCCTTTCCGCGCCGTCGTTTTCCGTGTTCGGGACGCGTGACACCGCGTCGTCCGTCGCCGTCACGACGCTGGGACCCACGAGCCGACCCGCAGTGCCACACTCCGTCGCCCCGATTTCGCCTGCTGTCTCGGCCTTCGCGTCTCCAATCTCCCGATCTCTGGCTCTCCGATTTTCCAGTGCATGTCACCCAGTCTCTCACCTCCGAATCTCCGAATTTCGTCTCTGACTTTCAGATCTCGGTGAGAATAATTTCCCTTCACTTAAATTCCTTTTCACTTCCGATTAATTGTTAGATTAATTGCTAATTTATTTGCGATTAATTATTCTGTAATTAATCTAATTCCTTGTGGTTTCGATCGTCTATTATTTTTGAGGAACTCCGTTTAATCTCCGATTATTCCCAAAATTGTTCCGTTAATTTGTCTCGTCGTGTAGTCGTGTAGGGTTGTTTCGGGAAACGTTTTGCGTACGTTTAGCCGAGTAGTTTCAATTTAGATTTAATTTCCGGTTTTAATTGTCACGTAATTAGTGTCTCATTTCCTGTTCGTTTTGTGTTTAGCCGGTGTTCCCGAGGAGGAGTTCCGCGAGCCAGCTCTGTTCGACGATCCGGATCCCGACTTCGATCCCGATTTATCAGGCAAGCCGTGTTCCTTGATCACTTTGTACCCAGTATTTTAAACTGCATGCTTTGTTTGCAACCCTAATTTGCATGCCAACTATTTTAAAATGTGCTAGCAACATTCTTAAGCCGTGCCTATTTACATTTCCACAAATATAAACCCTATAATTGCTTTAGAATATTTATTTTATTTTTATGCTTAGCCATGCTTAGTCGCATTTATTTTTATCTCACACCTATCACCATAAAATGGAATTTGTGTTAAATACTTTTGAACTGTGATTCAAATGTGTGAGTTTTGCAAATAACTATACATAACTATTTAGCGGGGGCAGGTTGGAGTATGAGGAGCTTGGGGACTTTTCGGAAGTCCCTGTGGGCGTACCTGTTGCCGGTACAACGAGAAGATCCGGGCTGGGATCTTTCCGTGAGACTTGTTGTTGGCATTGAGGTTGGAGATGGTGCATGCCTGCCCTGGCAATTAAGTACCGAGTCCTTCGAGCCTTGTACGCTCAGCTGACAACCATGCATACCACGTTACCCTGTATGGGCAGTTGGCTTGATTTTGAAGCTTGTCGAGACTGGTTGTTTACCCGTGGGTTGGCGGTGTTGTGTTAGTGTGGTGTAGAGCTCTGACTCCTCACATGAGATCAAGATACCCCACCTGATCAGTGGTAGGCTCTTCACAGCTCTTGGACCCAATTGCGTAGGCTTTTGAGATCCCTATCCTGGAGGACGGATGACACCAGTTAAAGCTTGTGGACGGGTCTTGTGTGTTTGTCGGGACTACGACAGTTGTTCCCGATGACGCATCTCGTGGGTCCAGGTGCATAACCTCTGCAGAGTTATAGTCGATGCGCATTGCCCCATCCTTTTGGAAGGACACCCCCTGAGTTGTGCTCCTCGTTGAGTAGTTTTATTTTTCTTCCTCCTCTCCTTTTTCAAAATGTTTTGGACTCCGGCCTTTGAGCTGTGGCCGAGTGTGGAGCTTACACCGGCATTTAGAATGAACCCCCGTCCGAGATAACAGAGATCTCTGCGGGGCAAGATAATAAAATTTGTCAGTTTTAAAATAAAAGCTTTCTTGCATCTTTAAAATAAAATAAAATGTTTTAAACTTGCATTTAGCACTTGAGCCATACCTTTACCCTTGAAACCATTTGCATGCATACATTGTTGATAGGTAGTACGCGGTTTGCTGAGTATTCGTACTCACGGCTTTCTAATTTGTTGTTTTCAGAGGGTTCTCTCAGCTTCGACTTCGACTACGTCTCTGACGGTCCGTGACGTCCGCTCTTGTGCTCAAGCTAGCCTGTGTGGAGGAGGTTCGCTAGTGCTGCCATGTTGATGCTTTCGCTGTAGCTCTTGATGGATTCTCGAAAGTGATATATCTGCTCTGAGATGTGTCCGGCCTGCGTACCGATGGACCCCTTTGGAGGATTTTATTCAAATAATTTCGCTTTGACCTGCTATTTTCTATTCTTGTCTCTTGTTTAATATTTCTGTTATAGTTTCTGGATTGATCGCTTATGATGTCATGCTTGCCAAACTCCTAGGATTGGCAAGGTCGCGGAAGATCAGGACTTATCGAAAGGTAAGGTAAATCCCGGTCGTTACAGTTGGTATTAGAGCCATACTTGACCGTAGGAGCGAAACCGTAGAACTGGACGTAATTAAGGATTATTGCTAGATTTCCTAATCTGCTAACAAACCTTCATCGTGAAAGTTGTTTTCTTAAATCTCATCGTTTGCTTGGTGGAAGTCTTGTTTGCTTAGAATAGTGCTTGTTTAGTTATCTTCGTTCTGATCTGCTGGCTTTGTATCTTCTTCAATAATTCTGTTTCTGCTAATGCTATCTTTCTAATTAGAATTGTTTTCCTGCAACAGATGGCTCTGAGGAGGTCTAGACGCCTTCACGCTCGTTTTGAGGAGGTCGCTCTGGAGGACCTTGAGGTACCGCCACCCGCTGGGCGTGGTCGTGGTGCTGTCCCCAGAGGTCGTGGTCGCGGCGCTGGAGGCCGTGTACCAGTGCTAGCTGCGGCTGACGCGCCTGGCGTTGGTCGAGGACGTGGCCGTGCTGGAGCCCCTGCTCCTCAGGCTGGAGGTCGTGGCAGAGGAGTTGCCATGGACCCTGGAGTTGAGCCTGCTGGTGTTGCCGCGCCTGGTGAGGAGCTTCCAACTGCTCTGAACCTGGCAGAGGTGATGGCCCGACAGACGCTTCTGCTTGAGCGTATCATCGAGCAGTCACAGCAGTAGCCTCGTGGTCGTGGTTCTGCTCCTGAAGCAGCACCGTACCACCAGTCAGCCGGTTCTCGCATGGCGATGTTTCTGAGCATGCGCCCTCCCACTTTTGACCGTGCAGTCGATCCTCTGGATGCTGACGACTGGCTCAGGGACATCGAGAAGAAGCTGGATCTGATTTAGTGTGACGACCAGGAGGCAGCTCACCAGTTGACAGGTGCAGCTGGTGCTTGGTGGGACACTCTGTACGCCACTCTTGACGAGCCTGAGTAGTTCACCTAGGACGACTTCGTCACCGCTTTCCGTGGTTTTCACATCTCAGATGGAGCCATAGAGGCGAAGGCGGAGGAGTTCCGTACTCTTCGTCAGGGAGGTATGTCTGTCACTGAGTACGCTCACCGTTTCACTCAACTGAGCCGTTTTGCACCTGTGGAGGTCTTGACTGAGCGTCGCAAGATGTACAGGTTCCGGAAGGGCCTACGTCTTGAGATGCTTCCGTATCTAGATGGTGGTGTTCAGAGGAGCTTTCGTGAACTGATTGACAGATGCCTAGTTTTGGAGGTGTCACTTTAGAAGCTCGACCGGTCCAGGGATGCTAAGAGGAGGGCTCTTGGTCAGGGACCCATTCGTGAGGCTTCGCAGTGTCAGCGTTTCAGTGGTTCTTTCCAGCAGGGATCGGGACAGCCCACCTTCGCCCGATCCACTGCTTCTGCTCCAGCTTCAGTCCAGCAGCAGAGTTCTCAGAGCTAGAGAGGTGCTTTTCAGCAGCAGAAGTCCTCTTTTCGTCCGACAGGGGGTCAGCCCTCAGTTCGCTGCTTCGAGTGTGGCCAGGAGGGTCACAAGCCGTTTCAGTGTCCGATGCGCCAGCAGCAAGGACCTGGGGGAGGTGGTGTTCAGTTTGCCACTCCCGCTAGGCCACCGCACCAGTCAGGAGGACGAGGAGTGCGTTCAGCGGGCCGTGGCGCTGCTCAGCCGAGCGTCACGCGCAGCCGCCTGAACCACATCTCAGTGGAGGAGGCTCAGGAGGAACCTGACGTCGTCGTTGGTGAGTTTTTGGTTCACTCCGCGACGGTTTTGTTCGACTCGGGGGCTACCTACTCGTTTGTGTCGTCGGCGTTTGCGTCTACACACAGTCTCCCTACCTCACTCTTAGCTATACCTACACTTACCACTTCACCTCTTGGAGTCTACAAGAGTCGTGTTGAGTGTAGAGGTGTTTGGATCTTGATAGAGGGTGTGGTCTTCCTAGCTGATCTCATCGTCCTTCCCTCACGTGACATTGATGTCATCTTGGGGATGGATTGGCTAGCGAGGCATAAGGGATTCATCACTTGTGCTGAGAGGGTTGTGTCTTTGGTCAACCACCACGGTGTCCGAGTGGTGTGTGCTCCTAGAGCGTCTAGAGTTCCACCTTCAGTTTGCAGCTTGCAGGAGTTATATTTGGAGCGGATTCCTGTTATTCGTTAGTTTCCAGAGGTGTTTCCCGATGAGCTGCCGAGCACCCCCGAATCGCGATGTTGAGTTCGTGATCGATCTTCTTCCTGGTACCGCACCGATTGCCAAGCGGCCGTACCGGATGTCTTCCGATGAGCTTGATTTGCTTAAGGAGCACATCGATGAGCTCTTGAGTAAAGGGTTCATTCGGTCGAGTGCTTCATCGTGGGGAGCCCCAGTGCTGTTCGTGAAGAAGAAGGATGGGTCAATGCACATGTGCGTTGACTACCGTTCTTTGAATGAGGTGACAATAAAGAACAAGTACCCTTTGCCGAGGATCGATGATTTGTTTGATCAGTTGAAGAGTGCGAAGTTCTTTTCCTCAATTGATTTGAGATCGGGGTATCACCATATGAAGATTCGATCTTCTGACATTCCGAAGACTTCATTCGTGACGAGGTATGGGTCTTATGAGTTCCTGGTCGTTTCTTTTGTACTCACTAATGCCCCTACCTACTTCATGAACATGATGAACAAGGTGTTCATGGCTGAGTTGGATAAGTTTGTGGTGGTTTTCATTGATGATATCCTCGTCTACTCCAAGTCAGCGGAAGAGCATGAGCAGCATCTGAGAGTTGTGCTTGGGAGGTTGAAATCTCATCAGCTGTATGCCAAGTTCAGCAAGTGCAAGTTTTGGCTTGAGAAAGTTGCTTTTCTGGGCCATGTTGTCACAGCTGAGGGAGTTGCCGTTGATCTTGAGAAGGTCAAGGTTGTTGTGGAGTGGGAGTCTCCGAGGTCAGTCTCTGAGGTGAGGAGTTTTCTTGTATTGGCAGGTTACTATCGCCGATTCATTGAGAACTTCTCCAGGATTGCTAAGCCCATGATCGAGTTGACTCAGTTGGGTGTGCCGTTTGTTTGGTCAGATGCTTGTGAGAGGAGTTTTCAGGAGCTGAAGATGAGGTTGACTTCTGCACCTGTTTTGACCTTGCCGGATATTCACCAGGATTTCCAGGTTTTCTGTGATGCTTCTCGTCAAGGTTTTAGTTGTGTGCTGATGCAGAACAAGAAGGTGGTTTGTATGCTTCGAGGCAGTTGAAGAAGCATGAGTTGAACTATCCGACGCATGATCTTGAGTTGGCAGCTGTTGTCCATGCTTTGAAGATTTGGAGGCACTATCTGATCGGCAATAGATATGAGATCTTCACCGACCACAAGAGTCTCAAGTATATTTTCACCCAGTTAGAGCTGAACATGAGGCAGAGGAGGTGGCTTGAGTTGATTAAGGATTACGATCTTAGCATCAACTATCACCCGGGTAAAGCTATTGTGGTGGCCGATGTTTTGAGTCGTAAGGCTTATTGTTCTTCTTTGATGTCTGAGCAGTCAGAGATTCTAGCAGATCTGACCAGTTTGAGAGTTGAGATTGTTCCTCAGGGTTTCTTGCACGAGCTCAGGTTGCAGCCGTTGTTGATTGAGGAGATCAAGACAGCTCAGAAGCTTGATAGAGAGGTTGAGTCGATCTTGAAGAAGATGCGGAGAGGCAAAGCACCGGGTTTCTGTGTGGATCAGCAGTGTGCTTTGTGGTTTGAGGACCGTATCTGCGTTCTGAGAGTGCCAGAGTTGCGAGATGCTATTCTGAGAGAGGCTCATGATTCGAGGTTTTCTATCCACCTAGGTTGCACCAAGATGTTCGAGGATCTGAGGACTCGTTTCTGGTGAGTTGGCATGAAGGCAGACATTGCTGAGTATGTTGCCTTGTGTGATGTTTGTCGGCGAGTTAAGGCTGAGCACCAGAGGCCGGCTGGATTGCTGAAGCCGTTGTCCATCCCTTCCTGGAAGTGGGATGACATCAGTATGAACTTTATCACAGGTTTGCCGTTGACGTCTCGCCATCATAATTCTATCTTGGTGGTGGTGGATCGATTGACTAAGACCGCTCATTTCGTCCCTGTGAATGAGAGGTACTCAGTTGATCAGTTGGCTAAGTTGTACATCGATCACATTGTGAGGTTGCATGGTGCACCGAGGAGCATTCTGTCTGATCGTGGGCCTCAGTTTACCGCGAGATTCTGGAGGAGCTTGCATGAGGCTATGGGTACACACTTGGTGTACGGTTCAGCTTATCACCCTCAGACAGATGGTCAGACAGAGCGTGTGAACCAAATCCTAGAGGATATGTTGAGAGCTTGTATGATCATCTATGGGCAGAGCTGGGAGGATAGTCTTTCTTTTGCGGAGTTCTCTTACAACAACAGTTTTTAGGCCAGTTTGGGTATGTCACCTTTTGAGGCGTTGTATGGTAGGAGATGCCGTACCCCGCTCATGTGGTCAGAGATTGGTGAGAGGTCTTTCTTTGGTTAGAGCTGTTGAGGAGAAGGTTGAGAAGATCAGAGAGCATCTTCGGGTTGCTCAGAGCCGTCAGAAGAGCTATGCGGATAAGACGAGGAGGCCCCTTTCTTTTGAGGCTGATGATTGGGTGTATCTCAAGGTGTCACCTCTTCGTGGCACGCGTCGCTTCCATGTCCGAGGGAAGTTGGCTCCGAGGTTTGTCGGACCTTTTCGGATTCTTAGGAAGATCGGTGAGCTTGCTTACAGGTTGGACTTGCCATCCGAACTTGCGGGTGTGCATCCAGTGTTCCACGTCTCTCACTTGAAGAAGTGTCTTCGAGGGCCGGAGGAGCGAGTTGCCCCTGATGCTTTGGATATTCAGGACACGCTCGAGTACCTGGAGTACCCGAAGAAGATTCTTGATGAGGCGTTCAAGAAAACGCGGAGATCCAAGATCAAGTGTCTCAAGGTTCAGTGGAGCAACCACATTGAGCGAGAGGCTACCTGGGAGAAGGAAGATGATCTGAGGAAAGAGTTTCCATATCTGTTTGAGTCCGCTCCTTGATCTCGAGGACGAGATCCTGTAATGGGGGGAGTCTATAACATCCCGTAAATTTAGAATTAGTAAAGTGGCGAATTTCCCCAAATTCCATTCTGATTAAATTGTCTGTCCCAATTTTCGTTCCGTTCAAAAATCAGTTGTTGTCCGAACTTCGTTCCGTCCAAATTTGAAATCATTTTATCTAAATTGTTCCGGTGCCGAATTAATTTAGTCCTCGTATTTTACGTTTTCAAATCCCTAATTACACTTTCTCTGATTAATTTCTTCAGCCTTAATTGTTTCACGTTTTTCAATTAAAAATCCTAGATTAATTCCTAACCCTACCCCATTTTTACCCTCCTATATAAACCCCCTCTCATCGTAATCCGCTTTTCCCTCTTTCATTTGTCCAGAACAAATCCCTAACCGCCGTCTCCGCCTCAATCCACGCGCCGCTCTTCTCCTGCTCCACCTCATTTCTACCGCCGGTCGCGCTGGGTCGCCGCGTGCGCCGTCGACTCCTCTCCTCGATCTGGGCGCCGCGAGAGGCCGCCTGACTGCGTCGTCCTCGCTCGCCTCGATTTCCTGCGCCCGCCTCGTCTCCCCGTCTTCACGCCGTTCCCGTCGACCTCGTCTCCCGCGCGGGATTCTGCCTCGAGCCGCACGCCCGACCGCGTCGTTCTGCCTCGATTTCCAGCGCGTCACCCGAGCCCTTTCCGCGTCGTCGTTTCTCGAGTTCGAAACGCGTGACGCCACGTCGTCCGTCGCCGTCACGTCGCTAGGACCCACGAGCCGACCCGCAGTGCCGCACTCCGTCGCCCCGATTTCGCCTGCTGTCTCGGTCTTCGCGTCTCCAATCTCCCGATCTTGGGCTCTCCGATTTTCCAGTGCGTGTCACCCGGTATCTGACCTCCGAATCTCCGGATTTCGTCTTCGACTTTCAAATCGCGGTGAGAATAATTTCCCTTCTCTTAAATTCCTTTTTCCTTCCGATTAATTGTTAGATTAATTGCTAATTTATTTGCGATTAATTATTCTGCAATTAATCTAATTCCTTGTGGTTCCGATCGTCTATTATTTTCGGGGAACTCCGTTTAATCTCCGATTATTCCCAAAATTGTTCCGTTAATTTCTCTCGCCGCGTTGTCGTGTAGGGTTGTTTCGGGAAACATTTTGCGCACGTTTAGCCGAGTAGTTTCAATTTAGATTTAATTTCTGGTTTTCATTGTCACGTAATTAGTGTCTAATTCCCTGTTCGTTTTGTGTTTAGCCGGTGTTCCCAAGGAGGAGTTCCGCGAGCCAGCTCAGTTCGACGATCTGGATCTCGACTTCGATCCCGATTTGCCAGGCAAGCCGTGTTCCTTGATCACTTTGTACCCAGTATTTTAAACTGCGTGTTTTGTTTGCAACCCTAATTTGCATGCCAACTATTTTAAAATGTGCTAGCAACATTCCTAAGCCGTGCCTATTTACATTTCCACAAATATAAACCCTAGAATTGCTTTAGAATATTTATTTTATTTTTATGCTTAGTCGCATTTATTTTTATCTCATACCTATCACCATAAAATGAAATTTGTGTTAAATGCTTTTGAATTGTGATTCAAATGTGTGAGTTTTGCAAATAACTATACATAACTATTTAGCGGAGGCATGTTGGAGTATGAGGAGCTGAGGGACTTTTGGGAAGTCACTGTGGGCGTACCTGTTGCAGGTACAACGGGAAGATCCGTGCTGGGATCTTTCCGTGAGACTTGCTGTTGGCGTTGAGGTCGGAGATGGTGCCTGCCTGCCCTGGCAATTAAGGACCGAGTCCTTCGAGCCTTGTACGCTCAGTTGACAACCATACACACCACGTTACCCTGTACGGGCACTTGGCTTGATCTTGAAGCTTGCCAAAACTGGCTGTTTACCCGTGGGTTGGCGGTGTTGTGTTAGTATGGTGTAGAGCTCTGACTCCTCACATGAGATCGAGATACCCCAACTGATCAGTGGTAGGTTCTTCACAGCTCTAAGACCCGATTGCGTAGGTTTTTGGGATCCTTATCTTGGAGGACAGATGACGTCAGTTAAAGCTTGTGGACGGGTCTTGTGTGTTTGTCGGGACTACGACGATAGTTCTCGATGATGCATCTCGTGAGTCCAGGTGCATAACCTCTGCAGAGTTTTAGTCGATACGCATTGCCACGTCCTTTTAGAAGGACACCACCCTGAGTTGTGCTCCTCGTTGAGTAGTTTTATTTTTCTTCCTCCTCTCCTTTTTCAAAATGTTTTGGACTCCGGTCTTTAGCTGTGGTCGAGTGTAGAACTTACACCGGCATTTAAAATGAACCCCCGTCCGAGATAACGGAGATCTCTGCGGGGCAAGATAATAAAATTTGTCAGTTTTAAAATAAAAGCTTTTTTGCATCTTTAAAATAAAATAAAATGTTTAAACTTGCATTTAGCACTTAAGCCATGCCTTTACCCTTGAAACCATTTGCATACATATACTGTTGATAGGTAGTACGCGCTTTGCTGAGTATTCGTACTCACGTCTTTCTAATTTGTTGTTTTCGGAGGATTTTCTTAGCTTCGACTTCGACTACATCTCTGACGGTCCGTGACGTCCGCTCTTGCGCTCAAGCTAGCCTGTGTGGAAGAGGTTCGCTACTGCTGTCATGTTGATGCTTTCGCTGTCGCTCTCGATGGATTCTCGATAGCGATATATCTGCTATGAGATGTATCCGGCCTACGTGCTGATGGACCTCTTTAGAGGATTTTACTCTAATAATTTCGCTTTGACCTGCTATTTTTTATTCTTGTTTCTTGTTTAGTATTTCTGTTATGGTTTCTGGATTGATCGTGTGCTTGTCAAACTCCTGGATTGGCAAGATCACAGAAGATCAAGACTTATCGAAAGGTAAAGTAAATCCCGATCGTTACATTGCTTTAACTCGAGGTACATGACAAAAACATAAACGAAAAACGCGGTAATTGCCGCGCAGATCTACAGTACCTACCTCTGTAACAAAACAGACGAGCCCCAACCGCCGCCATTTCTCCTCCCCAAATCCCCATTCAGATCGAGCAGGTTTAAAAAAAAAAAAGCTAGCCGACCAACCCCAGGACGCCGCTGCCTGTGGCTACTGGTGCCTCCATCGCCTCCAGGACGTCGTCTCCTGTGCCCTCGCCCCTAGGACACCGTCTCGTCTGGTCAAGCACCTGCGCCTGCTGGTACCCCAGCAACACCGCCACCTGTGACCGTGGGGATGCTGTCGGTCTTGGTCAACCGCCTGTGCCGGATGTCTGCTGGGCTTCAAGGTCTCTGATGCTGTATCAACTTCCTTTCCTCCTCTCAAAACATCATCATCGAGATTCTTTAATTTTGTCTGCCTACATTTCAGCAGGTGCTCTTCCGTGGTTCAGTCTGAGACTAACTGCACTGAATGACTTGAAGACTTGGACTTGGAGAAGGTGAAGTTCAGAGCTGCAATGCCTGAATGTAAGTCATGAAGACATAGAGAAGGTAAAATTCAAGAGAATGTGTAATTTCAGGACATTGCAAGTGTTGAAGACAGCGCCAGCGGAGCTGGGGAAATTTTGGGGACTAAAAATTGTTTCGGATCAATGTTGTAGTGTGTTGCAAGAATATGTTGTTTCAGAATAATGTGTAATTGTTTCAGAACAATGTTGCGGTGTTCACATATGTTGTACTTGTAATATACCTGATGCAATGAAATGTCAATTGTCAATACACTGGTATAATATTTGCAAACAGGATTTGACATCTAAATGCTACAAAGCTACTTGACATCCAGAATGAATAAAGCTACTCGCTATCACCATCAGTTCTGATTTCTGGGCCTTCATCCTCGCTAATGTATTGCCGTGAAATTTCATCTTCATCGTCACTTGACTCATCTATGCCCTGCATTTCTCTATCCCTGCGTACCTCATCAATTACATTTGCTTCAACAGTAAGACAATTTGCAACATCCTGAATCTCATTCTCCAAGGTTCCGTCATTAACTTGCACATGAGGGATCCTCTTGGTATGACAATTCAATGCCATTGGATCGACTTTCATCATCTTCATTTTCAGCCACACTCCATATGTGCCTATGTGCAAATTTTTTAACTATACTCCACCTTTCACCATGCTTCCTATCATTCAGGTAAAATACCTTTGTGGACTATGTTGCAAGTATAAATGGATCATCCTTGTACCAAAAACTGCCATGGTTGATACTTCTAAGAAGTTCATTGTCTTTCATTCTTGCCTTCTTGCAATCAGTATCAAATCAATCACATCTAAATAGAACTATTGTCCTATGCTCCATCAAATCTGAATTATAATGCAACTGAATAATATCGTTCAAACAACCATAAAAATCAATATATTCTCCATTATTTGTATCCTCAGCCATGAAACCACTATTTTGAGTTGTTCTATTTTTCTGATGGTCCAATGTGTGATATCGAACACCAACAACAATACAAGCTGAAAATAGTCGAACTCGAAGATCCAGTTCACATGAAAGTGCATATAGGTCAGCGCTGACATCTTCTCCCGTACATAAATAACGTAATCTTGCAATCTGTCCCAGAAAATATTTAACATGATAAAAATCAATATACACGCTGAAAATGATGTTTTCATATAAATAATTAAGAAACTCCCACGCTTCCTTCTTTCTCCAGTTATTGCCTACAAATCCTGTGATCCATATATAGTTAATTCAAATACTAGAGAAAATAAATAATACTTTTGTTTAAGAAAATAAAAAATGTATGAAGGATGACATACTCTATATATGGCTCAACCTCTGGACAATTATTTAACACAAGCACACCATTTTGCCATAATCATTTTCAAGATATGTAACCCTTGAAGCTCCAATTAATTCAACCCCATGTCAAAAAATCGATCGATAGGTCACCTTTCCTCAAATCAACACGCTCTCTATTCCTGCCCTCTCGATTATGTATTATATCAACATCATCAAAGTACCTGGAGCAGTAAGTCATACACTAATTAGCAACATATGCTTCTGCAATGGATCCTTCAGGTGTTGCCCTGTTCCTCACATAACGTTTCAATGTACACAACATTCTTTCTAATGGGTACATTCATCAATATTGTACTGGGCCTCTAATGATTGCCTCTTCTGGTAAGTGAATAGCCATGTGCAAGCACACATCAAAGAAATGAGGAGAAAATATTTTCTCGAGTTTGCGAAGTATGATTGGGATTTCGGCTTTTAGTCTATGCAAAACATCCACTCAAAGAGTTTTAGCACATAACTGCTGAAAAAAGTTACCTAATTCAGCAATTGCTTCATATATGTCCTTATGCATAATACCTAGAATAGAAGCAGCTAAGGTCCTCTGGAGTAGGATATGGCAATCATGAGTTTTCAATCCCTGTAGGTTGCATCCATCAAAAGTCATGTGTGCCTAGGTTGGAAGCATAGCCATCCGGAAACTTTACATCCCTTAGATAATCACAAAATGCGATCTTTTGTTGTTTATTCATTGTATAGGGGGCATGTTGAACACTGTATGAATCTCCATCATCCTTCAAGCGTAAATGTTTTCTTTTGCCCATATTTTCCAAATCAAGCCTTGCACTAATATTGTCCTTTGACTTCCCATGAATGCCAAGAAATGTATCAAGAATATAGTCACATATATTTTTGCTATGTGCATCACATCAAGATTATGACGCAACTTTAAACTTGTCCAATATGGCAAATCAAACAAGCATGACCTTTGTCACACCGGATTTTGCAAACACAAAACCCGATAAAATCTATATGTATGTCAGGATCAGTTTCATCATACATGTAGGACAATTAAGTGATAATCAGTTCTATATCGGTAAACAAATAATAAATACCAGAGTTTTGAAGAGCAGCAGGAGGAGAAAACTTTTGGGCACACCACAGGCAATCGACTGGCGGCAACGCGACCTTTTATGATTCGTCATCAATTTACCAGTTGATTTGACTTCTTTGATCTTCTTGTGACTGAGCAGCATTCATGGGCAATAAAATAACGAAAACAACACAAATGAGTGTAAAGTACTCAGCAAGTGTAGGAAAAGATGATATGAGGACCATAAGCAAGAAAGGTTAACCAAGCTTAATACACTATTGCCATCTAGACTGTTTAATTACTAAGCAACCTATTTACTAAGTTTGAACTTTCAAAACGAACCACAAACCAAAGAGACCTCATCGGATTCCATCCGACTACCAAACTCACCAGGGTACCAACACCTGGCTACCAACTCACCGGGTCTCACTTGACTACCAAGACAAGACCAACCAGAACCAACCAACCATACAGTGAAACTAATTGTGAAGCAGTTCAGGCTGCTCTTGACTGTGAGCACGACTGTCATGATAGTTTTATCTCTCGAAAGTTTGCACACTTTTCACCACAAGTCGTGATTTTCATCCCCTGTTGCCAGGTGGACTGAAAACCTTCTTTATGCCAGTATCCATCGATACTTAACACACTTCCTTTGCTATGTGACCAGAAGATCACTACTAAGCTTTTACAAGGTGTCACTTAGTCAATATGCACCCACTGAGGTTTCACCGCCACAGCATACATAGAGTCTATTTTACCTCCACCGCAGAAGCCCCCTCTTGCATCACTACACCGCCATATGGTGCATATCAAAATAAGCTCAACCAATTAGTCGGCTAGGCCTACCCATTTAAGCCTTGTGACTGCGCTGTAAAGCCAGGTTACATGGTTCATGAACCGGTCCTTAGAATCTAGAGCAGGAGCTAGCACATACCATACCATCCATCTTGCTCAGATTCTCTATACACTAAGTCATTACCATTTTATTTAACATAAAGATGCTTAAGTTGCAAATATACCATTACTCAATTTCAGTGGTATAAGTTTTACCCAAAACCCAACTATGATAGCAATGCTAAGCATAAAACAACCTACTACCGCTATACCCAACCACGACCCAGCTTCAAGGAATTATGAGAAAACTTCTAGTAAACTTTATATAAGATTCCAATTTAAGACTAGCATGCAATTCTTAAAGTCCTATCATCCTAATTAAGAACAATGTGGTCAAGGACACTTGCCTCAAAATATTGCTTAGCGTTTTTCAAGCTTTGCTTCATATCCGTGTTGATTCCGACTTGCATTCTTCTCGTCACATGATCGCCGACAAACAAACAAGCAAGCAAACAACGAAGGATCATATGCAACATTGGAGAGTTATTTTGGAGTGCTAATGAGGCTTAGGGAACTCACCAAGTATTATTCTACAGCAAGGAACTTCAAGGCATCAGATGATAATAAGCGGTAGATAGCAGTCACATGTCTGTCTGTCCACAAACAGCACTGCAAAGACATATGCGTTTTCCATTATCGGCTACACAATTCAAAGAAATCTTTGAACAGGAACATGCCTAATTATGTAGAACACGGTAAACACATGATGGTTTGGACAAGATATAAACTGAAAATGAAATCAACGGATTGAATTGGAATAAGATCCTGCAGCAGTAGTTGAAGAACAAATCGCGTTCCTGGAGGCACCATAGGGAATCTTGGCAAATCCTTTGGTCATGATGAAGGGAATTAGTACAAAAGTTTCATCGAGGTAATGGTTGAAATTTAGAGAAATAAGGAATGATACCGATTACGCACTGAACCAGTCCAGAACAGAGAGCAGCAGCCATTGAGATGGAGATTAGACCTCCCTTGACCGTGAATTTTGGATATGTTGTAGAGGACTTCAAGGAGCACATCTTGAAAAAATTTGGTTGGATTTTGTTGGATGAATCTCCGGGAATGTGGACGAGAATCTGAGGGATGAACTCTGCTCGCGAGTAGGCTGCATGGTCTAGAATGTGAGGGGTTTTAGGAGGATATGGGAGGACATGGGGAAGAGGGAAAGGCTGAGAAAGGTGGGGAATGTGAAGGGGAAGAGAGATTTTAGAGTTTAAAGGTCATTTTCTTGGATTTTTAGTGCTTGAAGTATGTGAAAGTGTGAAAAACTCTTTACATCTCGAAATAAGAAATTTCAGGGTGTGACAACCTTCCCTTCCAACATTGTGCATCTGTTTCCCACTTTCTTTTTTTGCCCTCAGTATGCTTACCAGGTCTCACATCCTTCACCCTCTCCAATAGCTCCATCAACTCATCGATACTAAATTCATCTGGTCTGTCACGTTTCTCAATTTGACCATCAAAGTATTTGATTTTCCTCCTTGGATGGTCCCTTGGAAGGAAACGTTGATGCCCAATGTAACATACTTTATTCCTTATCCTTTTGGTGCAAGGGTTTTTTCACAATGCACACAACCATAATAATCTTTTGTGACTCTACCTGACAGCACACTCAAAGCAGGATAATCATGAATCCACCACAGAACTACAGCATGTAGATCAAATATAGTTCCAGTAAAAGCGTCAGAAGTACAAACACCTTCCCAAAGCTCTGGTAACTCTTCTATGAGCGGCTCCAAAAAGACATCAAAATCTTTTCCAGGGCATGCACTGGTTGAGACCAGGAATGAGTAGGGTCATCATGAAATTAGATTGCTCCATGAAAGTTGTAAGGAATAAAAAATATTGGCCAAGTGCTATACGAAGAGCTCATGTTTCCAAATAGATTAAAACCATCCGTAGCTGTTTTTATGCCATTGTGCACCCTTAGCTGTTTTTTTTAATCCAAACATTCTCTTCAGCCTTGGAATCAATGGAAAATGTCGTAACACCTTATGAGAGATCTTCGTCCTTCGATTTGAATTTTTTCATCTAGATGCACCACATATTGAACATTGAGCAAGTTCTGTATACTCCTTCCTAAACACAATGAGCAGGTTCACGTGACGAAACTGCTGTCCACCGCACATCTTCTGCTCGGATCGTCCTCTGATGCTAGTCATCGGCTCTACTCCGCCTGACACGCCTGCTCCTAACTCCTCGATGAGAACTCAGGTCGATTCTCCCATTCTTCCTATGGACCCTGTTCCGCCTCCCGGCACCACATTCGTGGCCAAAGAGATGGATATGGATATTGGTCAGAATCGCCAGTGGTTCCCACGTCTTGATTTTCCTAAGTTTGACAGTGCCGACGCTATGGTTTGGCTCGATAAGTGTTGTTCTTATTTCACCCTGTACCACATTCCTGCTGCCTTTCGTGTCACGGCTGCATCACTATCTTGAAGGCAGAGCTGCTCATTGGTTTCAATCGTACAAGTACACACCATGTTTTCATAATTGGGAGCAGTTTGCTGTTGCTGTGGTGGACGAATTCGATGTAGATACCGTAGTAAAACTATGGAGCTGTTGGATCTCAAACAGACTGGTATGGTGGAGTACCGTACACAGTTTGAGCTGTTGATCTACAACATTTGTTTGCATGACACCTCACTGAGTGACACTATGCTCGTTTCTCAGATTTTGATTGGTCTAAAGGATGATATTTGATCTACCGAGGAACTGCAGCTGCCTACCACCTTCCAATGGGCTGCTGTGTTGGCTCAAGTGCAGGAACAGCTTCTGCAACGTCCAAAGCACTCGGGTTTTTGTGTGGCTTCTGGACCTCAGAGTACTTCCCAGCTTAAACTAGATTCCAAGCCCTCATTCTCACCCTCTGAATTGTGGCGTGCGAAGCAACAACGTGATTACCGTCGCCTCAACAATCTGTGCTTCAAGTGTGAGGACAAATATACTACAACTCACCGATGCTCTGAACAGCCTACTTCAGCTGCGCCTCCTCAGGTGAATGCCATTTTGTGTACCTCGGGCGATGGTGGAGGTATTCTATCCGATGCACTGCTTGATGTGTTGGAAAGTTCTCCTAGTTTTCCATCTGACGACGGTGCTTATCTGTCTCTGAATGCCATGTGTGGTACTCATCAGAATAGAGCCCTCCAACTGCAGGCTCTGATTACGAACAAAATGATGATTCTTTTAGTTGGCTCAGGCAATTCACACACCTTTATTAATTGTAATACTTTGGAAAAACTCTCCCTCCCTACTATTCCTATTGCTCCTCTGACAGTTCGAGTTGCTAATGGCAACATATTGCAGTGCACTTCTAAAGTTCATGGCACAGAGTGGTGGTTGCAGGGCCATACATTCATTGCTGATGCGAATGTTATCCCTATTGTGGCATATGACATTATTTTGGGTACGGATTGGTTGGAAATGCACAGACCAATGACTTGTGACTGGTTGCACAAATGGATTTCTTTTGAGCGCAAGGGTTCTCACATTAAATTGCAGGGCATTCTTCCCTCTGATGTTGCTCAGGTATCATTGATGACTGGTGAAGAGCTGCTCAAGTCCCACAAAGGCAGTGATCTTTGGGCCACTATGTTGCTGTCACTTGTCTCTGATGATACTGTCAAGCAAGGGCTTCTCCAGGAAAGTTTTATCTAGTTGATGGAGGGTATACAAATACTCCATCTTTCCTTGCGCTACGTCGAGTAGTCCGATACCATTTGAAAGAATTTGGGGCTGGACATCGAAGTCCTAAGAACCCGAAAGAATTGTCCAACCACAGTCACTCAATATTGAGAAATCATGTGGAAAGAGCTATGGGGGTAGTTAAGAAGCGCTTTCCCATTCTCAAAGTTCCAACTTTTCATATGTTAGAAAATCAAGTGAAGGTACCTATAGCTGCTGCCATCTTCCATAACATAATTCGGTCTCTTGGTGGTGATGAAGAATGGTTGGATGATCAGCCAGATAATATTCCTCCATCACATTTTATTGCTCTACCAAATGGAGATCAAACCAATGGAGATCAAGGAAGTACACAGGGCAACACTTTAAGAGACACCATCGTCCAAGAAATGTGGGATCAATACCATCTGCATTAGTCCATTAGTGGGTCTTTTTCTTTTTTTTTCTTTTTCTTTTCTTTTCTTTTTCTTCATCGGTTGTATAAGTCCATTAGTGCACATTACAGCGATGGTTGGAAAAGGCTCTCCAAAATTGAATATGATGGCAAGGGTGTCACCAAAATTCCAGAGGTTCTTGGCTCCCACAAGCGTTACAAAAAAGAAGCCTTCTCCTAAATCTAGAGGTTCTCCCAAAGGTCTCTAAAACTACCATTGCATGAACATTTCAGCTCTTGAAATTACCATTACTTGACCTAAAATACGATTATTCATGTAGCAAAACAAAGGGTGTCTTGGAATCTAGCCTTTGAGAAGTCGCTTGTTGGTATTCTCCATGAATACAAAGATAGCAGTTATCGAGGTGACAATGGCTGGAATTCCAAAGGTTGGAATCATATGGTGAAGGAATTTCACCATAGGAACAAGTATGTCTCCTTCACCAAGCTCAAATTCAAGAGAAAGAATATCAACTGAAGAGAGATTACAAGATGCTTAAAGAGGCAAGGCGGCAGAGTGGCTCTTCTTAGAATAATGAACGCAATATGGTTGAAGGTTCAGCAGCTATGTAGGATAACGTCATAATTGTAAGTTTATTTCAGCCCTTGAAAATTCTGTTGTCCATTCTATTACCCATGATTTTGTTTATTTTCACCCTTAAATCATGCTAATTACTTATTATTCATACTGATTCTGTTGTTGGCATTTTCTAAAATCAAAAAATTTCGGAACAGCAAGGCTAGCTTTCGTTTGTTTGATGCTTTGGGAGAACTCTATGATTGTAGGTTGTGAGGTCATAATAGATGATCTGTGACATGTTTGCTATCAAAATACACATTTTTAACTATTATTTCCTTGATACTATGTAGGACTTTGGCTGAAGGCAATCTCTTGACGCACCGCAAGAGGAAGAACCCCTTCAACAAATTGAAGATACAGATGCTGAGGTAGAAGGATTCAACAATGTTGTGGTACGTGAGGTGCCAGCTGAAGATGAGGCACAAGACTTGGGGCAAAATCAAGATATAGAAAGTGAGTCTGTAGCTGTTGAAAGTAGTGGACAGCGGAAAACTAGTGCTACATCAAGAAAGAATGAATAAAAGGAAGCAAAAAGGCCAAAAAAAAGTCTCAAATATAGAAGGCTTCATGGAGAGATATTTAGAAATGAGGACTAAACAAGCGGAGGATGAGACCGCATATCTAGCTAGAGAGAAGGATGGTCAAAGTTCCAATTTCTCCATCAAAAGATGTATATCGGTTCTAAATACATTGGAAGTGATGAGGGAGGAAAAGGCTAAATCTTATACTGTCTTCAAAAATGCAGAAAATCTAGAAATCTTTCTAAGTGCTTGCAAGGAGGATCAAGAATCTGCTGTGCTTTGGTTAAGGAGTGAAATGGCCTAGAAGGTCATTCTTCTGCATTTTCTCAAATTATGGTTAATTTTTGTTTTATTGAAATCAATTAGTTTACTGAAATTAGAACTAAATCAATTAGTTTACTGAAATTAGAACTAAAAATAATTGACACTAGTAACTTGTTCTGAAATTATAGGTTATACATAATTGCTCACTACTTCTGGCATTGGTGATTGAGTTCAGAATAAATAAGTGGGTACTAACTGAGAGTTTTTGTTCTGAGAGCCATACCCATCATCCACACTTTATTATAGGTATTCTATATTATATTTCAAGGTATAAATGGAGTTCTTTGTATGTACAAAAACCTTAATCATAACCAACTATCAGGGGATATTACTGATATCTTTTCCAACTTCCCAAGTCTAACTACAGTGTGAGTACTTGTTGATACTTGGATCGGACCAACACACGAGCGCACGTCTGTGTGCAAAAGCAGAACAGAGAGATCGTGGCAGAACAGCAGCATCATCTGGAAACTCGAGTCCGGGAGGGGCCCCGTGTGGACAGGGGTTTTCTAAGGTTGGTCTAGGCTCGATCAAGCCAGCTAGACCCTCTTCACTGCCAGCGGGACGTGAGAAGAAGAGAAATGGGGTTGAAAGAGGGGTTAGGGTTTGGAAAATGTAAAGCAACTTGATAAATGACTATTGGGATGCCCTCAATCGGCCGTGAGCCTCTCTTTATATAGAGGTGGGGTGGTCTGCCCCGTGCAGAGCCGATGACTCCAACAAATCGACAAAAAATTGAATTTAAAACACTTTCCTAAAAACAGGCAAAACCGGAACTTCCGGAATCCAAAACTGGAACTTTTGAAATCCAAAACCGGAACTTCTAGTTTCCTCGTGGCAGCCTGTGTTCATTTTGAAAAATCTATAACTTCCTCGTCCGGACTCCAAATCATCCATATATCCTTTTCGATCGTCTCAACGAGGGCTACATCTTGGAACATTCAAATCATGAATTGGGCTTCATCTTCTTCCCTTTCTAATCACTTCTTTGCTTCTTCTATGAAAATTGGCCAAAATGCCCATTTGTAACCAGAAAACATGTCTAAATACCAAACTTATGAAATAATTAGAGTTATAATTGATGTAGACAATTTTGCTCATAGTGAGCCTGTCCAAACCAGAACTTCCGGTTTGGCATACCAGAACTTCCGATTTTGGACCCTCCGGTAAATAGCCGGACACTCTAATGGAATAAACCTCGACCATAGAGAGGGTGCTCTCGGACACTCCGGCGGGTACCGGATACTCCGGTGAGGACTTAGCCATTTTTGGGGCAATCTACCTTGCAAATATCGAAACTTTCGGTTTGGAATACCAGAACTTCCGATTTTCCCTGAGTGCAATTTTTAGTTGTCAACATATGACCCTCTGTGTTTTGCTAAAACTTGTGTACCATAAAACACTTTGTGAACCAAAAAATTGCCTAAAGGTGGTGGTTTGCAAACACACCAGCCATAACACCGCTTAGGCAACGATAGTGATTGTATCGGCCAACATTCCTCAATTATCTTGCCACACACTTGGGTAATATTTTTTCAAGTATCTACCATTCAAAGCTCTCGGTAGGCAGCTCCCTTGCAAGGTTTCTACAATGTATGCATTTCCGGCAATGATTCTTACTATTTTATATGGCCCTTCCAACTTGGGGACCATTTCCCGAATTTGTTGCTTTTATAACCTATGGGCAGAATCATTTTCCAAACTAATTTGTCCACCTCAAAAGTCTTGGCTTTTACCCTTTTGTTGTAAGCTATAACAACTCGGCCTTTGTCTCTCTCTATGGCTCTTAAAGCATCTAAGCGCTTGTCGGTCACTTCATCAATGTTATCTATCATCAAACTATGATACTCATTCACGGACAGATCATTTTGCTTAGCTACCCTTAAAGCGTCCAGATTTATCTCAATGGGCAAAATGACCTCTTGTCCATAAACAAGTTCATAATGTGTGACCTTAACGGCTCCATGCCTAGAAATACGATGAGCCCACAAAGCTTTCGACAAGACCTCGTGCCATCTCTTAGGATTATCCTCTGTTTTCTTCATGACGAGCTCAATCAAAGTTTTATTACTAGACTCGGCTTGCCCGTTAGCCTGAGCGTAATATGGGGATGAATTGAGCAACTTAATTTCATAACATTCGGCAAACTCATGAACTTGACTGGAAATAAAAGAAGTATCTTGATCTGTAGTCAAAGTTTGTGGGATGCCGAATCTATGTATGATATGCTCGGTGATGAACTTGATTACCTCTTGGTGAATCATGTTCTTGAGTGCCACCGCTTCGGTCCATTTGGTAAAGTAATCCGTAGCAACCAACATGAAGCGATGCTCTTTTGAAGAAAGAGGATGTATTTGACCCACAAAATCTAAGCCTCATCCTCGGAATGGCCATGGTTTGATAATGGAATTCATCATGGCAGCCGGTGCCATTTGAATATTCTCAAACTTTTGGTATTACTCACACCCTTTGTAGTAGTGGAAATAATCGGCAACCATAATCGGCCAATAGGATCCGGCTCTTCTCAACAACCATTTCATCTTTGGAACCAATTGATGTGTACCACAGATGCCTTCATGAACTTCTCTCATAGCCACCTTTGCTTCATTATTACCTAAACATTTCAAGAGCAAATCGTCTCCCGTTCGGTGATATAAGTTACCATTAACCATAACGTATTTGAAAGCCGTATGTCGAACTTTTCTATCAACTCTCTGACTGGGGTTACTAATATAACAAATTACAGGAGCCCTCCAATCCATCGGTCTTTTCATGTTTTGAATCACTAATAGCCAAATTCTCAGTCTCTGAGAAAACCAGAACTTTCAAAATCTCAAACTGGAACTTTCGGTTTTTTCAGCGTTCCAGATTCAACACAGAATAAACCGGAACGTTAGAAAATAGAAACTAGAACTTTTGGTGTTTCCAGAACTTCGGTTTTAGATTTTTTAGACATCGGTTCTTCAACAATCACAAATTTCCCTTTGCTGATGTTGTAACCAGATGCTTGTTGAGCTAAATCCTTAGCTCTAGCATTCATTTGCCTCGGAATATGGTCTATGTGGAATTCGTCCATATTCTTTAAAATGTCTATGCATCTATCCAAACAAGCATTCAATGACCTATCCAAACATTGGAAATCACTAGCAACCTGCCGCACGACTAATAACGAATCACCAAAGGCTTCTACGTATTTTATCCCCATGGATTCCAATATTTCTAGGCGGAACAATAACGCTTCATATTCGGCCCGATTGTTAGTACAATGGTACTCTTATCAGTTTAAAAATTCAAAATGATCACCAGGAGGAGAGGCTAATACTACACCAACACCTTGGCCCTCTCTACAAACCGATCCATCAAAGTACAACTTCTATGTAGTGGAAGTTATGTAACCAAACTCTATATCATACTCTAAATCAATTCGATGTTCAACAATAAAATGTTTGCAACAATTTGGCATTTCATAGATTTTAATGACTCATAGGCCAAATCATATTCGATGAAAGAATATGCCCATTTACTAAGCCTCTCACTAGTTATTTAGCATATGCTTGATGACATCGGCTTAACATGTAATAACACAATTACCAGATAGTAAATAATCTCTCAATTTGGTGCAAGCATGATATAAGGAAAAATATAGCTTCTCGATAAGAGTGTACCTCGTTTCGGCATCCATCAACCTCCGGCTCACATATGTGATCACATACTCCATTCTTTCGTCTTCTTAAAACAGCCCCAATCACATTGTCCTCCGCTGCAATATAAAGACAAAACAGGGCTCTACTTCTACGTGCCCTTAATACCGGCGGAGAAGACAAGTATTCTTTGATTTTATCAAAAGCGTCTTGTTGTCCCCCCCCCCAAGTGAATTCAGCTTCATTCTTTAGCCGAAGAATATGAGTAAATGCATTGACCTTCCTTAACAAGTTGACAATGAACCTCCTTAAGTAATTTACTTTGCCTAAGAAGGTCCGTAATTCTTGTAACGACCGGATTTTTCTTACCTTTCGATAAGTCCCGATCTTCCGTGAACTTGCCAATCCCAGTAGATTGGCAAGCACGACATCATAAGTGATCAATCAAGAAACCATAGCAGAAGTATTAAACAAGAAACGAGAATAGAAAATAGCAAGTCAAAGCAAATTTATTAGAATAAAATCCTCCAAAGGGGTCCATCGGCACGCAGGTCGGAAATATCTTAGAGCAGATAGATCACTATCGAGAATCCATTAAGTGCAGCAGTGGAAGCATCATCATGGCAGCAGTAGAGAACCTCCTCCATACAGGCTAGCTTAAGCGCAGAAGCTGACTTCATGGTTCGTCGGAGAGTATCCTTTGAAAACAACAAATTAGAAAGCCGTGAGTACGAATACTCAGCAAACCGCGTACTACCTATCAACAATGTATGTATGCAAATAGTTTTAAAGGTAAAGGCAAGGCTCAAGTGCTAAATACAAGTTTAAAACATTTTATTTTATTTTAAAGATGCAAGAAAGTTTTATTTTAAAACTGTCAAATTTTATTATCTTGCCCCGCAGGGATCTCCGTTATCTCAGACAAGGGTTTATTTTAAATGCCGGTGTAATCTCCACACTCGGCCACAGCTCAAAGACCGGAGTCAAAAACATTTTGAAATAGAAGAGGAGAAAGTAAAACGAAACTACTCAACGAGGAGCACAACTCAGGGGGTGTCCTTCCAAAAAGAACGTGGCAATGGGCATTCACTATAACTCTGCAGAGGTTATGCACCTGGACCTACGAGAAGTGTCATCGGAAACTACCGTCGTAGTCCCGACGAACACACAAGACCCGTCCACAAGTTTTAACTGGCGTCATCCGTCTTCCAGTATAGGGATCCCAAATGCCTACGCAATCGGGTCATGGAGCTGTGAAGAGCTACCACTGATCAGATGGGGTATCTCGATCTCCTGTGGGGAGTCATAGTTCTACACTACACTAACACAACACCGCCAACCTACGGGTAAACAACCAGTCTCGGCAAGCTTCAAGATCAAGCCACTGCCCATACAGGGTAACGTGGTGTGCATGGTTGTCAACTGAGCGTACAAGGCTCGAAGGACTCGGTCCTTAATTGTCGGGGGCAGGCACTTTCTCCAACCTCAACGTCAAAAACTAACAAGTCTCACAGAAAGGTTCCAGCCTGAATCTTCCCGTTGTACCCGCCACAGGTATGCCCACAAGGACTTCCCAAAAGCACCCCAGCTCCTCATACTCCATCCTGCCCCCACTAAATAGTTATGTATAGTTATTTGCAAAACTCACACATTTGAATCACAGTTCAAAATAATTTAACACAAATTCCATTTTTATAGTGATAGGTGTGAGATAAAAATAAATGCGACTAAGCATGGCTAAGCATAAAAATAAAATAATTATTCTAAAGCAATCCTAAGGCTCATATTTGTGGAACAATAAATAGACACGGCTTACGAATGTTGCTAACATATTTTAAAACAGTTGGCATGCAAATTAGGCTTGCAAACAAAACATGCAGTTTAAAATACTGGGTACAAAAGTGATCATAGAATGCGGCTTGCCTGGCAGCTCGAGATCGTAGTCAGGATCCGGGTCGTCGAACTGAGCGGGCTCGCGGAACTCCTCCTCTGCATCACCAGCTAGACACAACACGAACAGGGGTCAGACACTAGGTACGCAACAATTAAATTTGATAATTAAATCTAAATTGAAACTACTAGACTAAACGTGCGCAAAACGTTTCCCGAAAACTTCTACACGAGAACCTCGACAAGACAAATTAACAGAACAATTTTGAGAATCTATTGAGATCAAACGGAGTTTCCAAAAATCCTAGAAGATCTAGACCACGAGGAACTAGAGTAACCACAAAACAATTAACTACAAGTAGATTAGCAACTAATTCATCAATCCACCGGAGAGGAAAAAGTAATTTGAGAGAGGGGGATTTTCTCACCACAAAATTGGAAATCGGAGATGAGGTCGCGCTGGAAATCGCAGATCGGAATCGGAAATCGCAGACGCAACGGCGTACTGGATCGGATCGGCTCCAGGCAGCGCGTGGATTGGTTGTACAGGAGCGGTGACAGCGACGGGTGACGCGGGATCGGGCGACGGAATCGATGGCGACTGGCGCGGGACGGGTCGGGCGACGTGCGGTGACGCTCCAACAGCGAAGCGGTCGACGTGGCTCGGGAGACGGCACGAGGATTCACGAGCGGAGACGGGCGGCAACGGTCGATGCGGAATCCAAGCGGTGACGGCGACAGACGGTGAAGCGGCGCAGGGCTTCACGCGGAGACGGGCTCGGCGCAGGACACGGAGTCGTGCGACGGAGTCCATGGAGCGGCTTGGGGGACGAGCGCGACGCGTGGGAACAGGCGAGCGGAGATGGCGTCGGTACGGGACCGGAGATCGAGGGGAGGACGGCGACACGGGACGACCAGGCCGACGCGGATCGAGGCGACGCGCAGGGGGTGACGCAGGGCGAGCAGACCGAGGCAGCGCCGGTGCGGGGAAGCGATTGCTGATTTTTCTGCAAGAGGGAAGGAAAATGGGAAAGTGTGGAAGAGGATAGGATGAGAGAGGATATTTATAGGAGGGGATTAATTAGAGATTAGAGCAGAATTAATTAATCTCAGCCCAATAAAAGTCCGCGGGCCTAATTATTCTGGCATCCGAAAAATTAAAAAGAAATTTCGGAGTCGAACGGAATTGATTTCGGGACAACTGGCACTTTGAATAATTTGAAAATCTGGGATGTTACAATTTTCTCTTACATGTGGGCAACTGCACTTGCTTAATCATCTATATAGACTTACATGATGACACCAAGCAGATCATGAAAAATGAAATTCATAGCTCTTTGATACGCGGCACTCGAATTCTTTGGTCCAAAAGTCATGTCAACTCACTCAAATAATCTTACAAAATCAGGGCATCTAAAAGGGGCTTTAGACATATCATCTTCGACTGTGAACATTTGATTGTAACCCACGTTCCCGTCTAGGAAGCTAATCACTTTATGGCCGGAAGCGTCATTGATCAACATATCGGCTTTAGGCATAGGTACTCATCTTTGAGAGTGGTACTATTCAATTTTCTAAAGTCAATGCAAACTCTTATCTTACCAGTACTTTTCTTCTCAACGGGTACGATGTTGGATATCCATTCCGCATACCTGCAAGGTCTTATAAAATTCGCATTAAGTAATCAGTTAATTTCTTCTTTAATCCGATCATGCATATCCGGATTAAACCTTCTCATCGGTTGTTTAAAGAGCCTAAAACCATATTTGATAGGAAGCCGATACTCAACGAGCTCACGGCTCAACCCAGGTATTTTGTCATAAGACCACGCAAAGCAGTCTACATACTCCTTTAGGAGCTCGATTAGTTCCATCTTATAATGGCTCTTAAGTTTTTGTTTATGAATGTCAGCCTTGGATTACTATCATCTCCAAGATTGACCCCTTCTAAAGGATCGACCGACATAAACCCTTGACCTAATTTGTCCATATCTTATATTTTTTTCTATTGCCTCACACATATCGTTCTTGTTGGACCGATAGTGTTTCACTCTCTTTCGCAACCAATCCAGATTAGACTCCATTTAATCACATTATATGATTGAGCCGATTCTTCATCAGTTTTACATTGATGAGTACAAAACCATCTCTAGTCACACTAAAAAAGTCATAATCTACCAAATCCATTCCGGATAAGCACTTAACAGTATCATAGGGCAACGAACATGAATCGGCCATAGCAACACAAGGCGATACATCTGCATAACAACTTCTACATCATCACCAACCCATTGTATCAAGAATTGATGTAAGGTAGAGAGAACACACTTGTTAGCGTGAATCCAGTCGCGCCCCAGGATCAGATTATAACCTCCTCGCACATCGGCGACGAAGAAAGCGGTAGCCATGATCTTGCTCCCAACGGTGAGTTCCATAGAAGCGACCCCTTTTGCCTCGATTGGATCTCCTCCTCCCACATCGTTCAAAGTCATGTTGGTCCGGATGAGCTCGTTATCAGCCTTACCTAGTTTCTTAAATAAAAAATATGGCATTAGGTTAACAATAGCACCTCCATCTACAGGCATGCAAGAAATTGGTGTACCATTGATATGACCTTTCACACGGAGAGCCTTCAAATGCTCTCCTTCAAATGCTTATCTGATTCTTTGAACTTTTCGAAAATGGCACTTTTTGGCCCAAAATTGAATTGTGCCATAACCTCTTCTTCTTCTACGAGAGAATAATCGGAAAGAGATAAGGAAATAGTGTTAATGTCCATACCACCTCGAGGCGGTGTAGGCTCACAGTCCAGAAGATCATCATCATCGAGCTCGAACATGTCCACATCACCCTTAGAAGAAATAACAGCAGATCCCTCGACCTACACAGAACCAGTAGAAACCGAAACTTCTGATTTCAAAACCAGAACTTCTAGTTTTGGCAGAACAGGAATCTTTGGTTCCGAAGTTAGAATATTCGGTTCCTCTGAAGATTCGATCTTTTCCTTGACTCTCCATTGCTTACCGTGAGGCATCATTGGCTTCACCTCGTTAAAAACATTCTCCCTCCATTTCTCCAAATCCCGCTCTCTTATTTCACGGAGGCGTAGCCTTTGCAATTCCTCTTTTGCGTGCAGGTCAAGCCGGAGGGACACCACCTCGGCTGGGTATAATTTGTGAGTTCCTTTACACTGTCCTCACCATGAGCAAGGGGTGTAGATGTAGCTTGATCCATGTGGACCGGATCATCTATCACAATCGGTCCACAAAAAGTTCCTCCAATGTTAACATCGGTGGTGCCAATCTTAATGAGACATCCAGATGCAGCTTCTCGATCTCCAGAAGTCCCAATAGCAGGTATGCTTCCCTCCTTTTCATTTTTTATCCTCCATTCTTGCCTAGGTGGAGAAGCATGCTTTTCTGGAAATATCGGAACATCCGGTTTGCCAAACCAAAACTTTCGGTTTGCTGCTGAGCAAAACCAATACTATCTTCCCTGCGATCGACCGATCGATTGATTGGTCGCGAACAGAACCAGAGAGTGCTGAAAAATTCTCTCCTTTGGCATGTGCCACCCCAGATGAAAAGGCGGAGGTGGCATTGGCGGCCTAAACATCCATGGCCCCGCATAAGAACTCCACATCGGGAACGGCGGGAATGACATAAGAGGGAACCATGGTGGCGGCATCTCATACCCATGAGGAGGAGGAGGCCCATGAGCATCAACCGTTTTCCTCACCTCCTTCCTAGGCAGGCTACTATCCCCCTTTTGTGGTGACCTCGGTCGCTTTATTAACCGATTGCTTAAATCAGCCTTTTGACACTTGTACTTGACCATAAGATGGGCAAAGGTGCTTTTAGGCTCCATCTTCCTGTCCACAGCCTTACCCTGGCTCACTTTCAATTTGCCCACTTCAGGATTTCTCGGTTTAATCATTTTGTGCTTCTGAGCAAAATCGGAAGTTTCGGTTTGGGAAACCAGAAGTTTCGGTTTTTCTTGGACAGCAGGAACAACCATGTCCTTGGCTTTTTGCTGTTGCCCCCTAGATGCAGAACCTTTGATGGTGACTTTAATGGATTCTCTGCCATCGGGGAACTTTTCTAATGCCACTTTCCTTGAAACACTTCTTTCTCCTATTGGGCGAGGCCTTTCATCACCCACGATCACGTTTTTCCCTTAAGTTGTATCGGCTTGACTCGGCCGAATCAAAATTTTAGTCTTGATATCGAGTGTGTTAAGAGGGAAGGGGTGCTTATCCACTTGCATTTCCTTTAGACTCAATCGTCCCTCATTAAGGGCCAATCGGACCTGTCGCTAGAAAACATTACAATCGTTAGTGGCATGCAAATAAGAGTTGTGCCATTTACAATATGCCCTACATTTTAATTTATCCGCCGGAGGCAAAGTGTATGCAATCTTGATAAACCCACCTTTGTGTAATTCATCAAATATTTTATAGCATTTAGCTAAATCAAAGATGTATTTCACATTGTCTTTCCGATTCTAATGAACCAGTTTGAGCGAATCGCAAGCAAATGATTTGGTCTTAGATGGCCAAACAAATTTGGCAGCCAAGATGTCATTTGAGTCATCGTTGGAACTATCCGAATCATACTCGACGATGTGCACATTGAGGCAGATCTTGTAGTCATGTTTTACTTTTTTGCTTCGGCTTTCTTGTGCCGAAGCTCTTTGTTGAAGTTGAGCGAGAGTGAAAAAATCATGCCCCTCCAATTTTTCCTTAAGGTGAGATCTCAAACCACTAAAAGCTAGATCAGCTAGATTCTTTTCAGAAATAGTCAAATTAAAACATCAGTTCTTAACATCTCTAAACCTTCGAATAAAATCGATAACGGGTTCATCTTTCCCTTGCCTAACTGATGTTAAGTGTGACAGTTTTAGCTCATTTTCCCCGGAATAAAAATAATCATAAAATCTACGCTCTAAAGATTCCCGCATGTAAATGGAACCGGGGCAATGACGAAAACAATGAGAAAGCGATTCCTGTTAGTGACAAAAAAAACAACCATACTTTTAATGCATCACTAGAACTTTTTTTGCGATATATGCATCACTAGAACTCATTTTCCTCAATTGAGCAATGTATTGACTAATGTGCTCCCAAGTGGTTTTACTATCCTCACCATTAAATTTGACAAAATCGGGAACATGCCATCTGCTAGGATATGGTACCAAATCAAAATACGCAAGGTATGATTTTAGGTAAATTTGGTCCCTCCCTTTAAGATCTACCCCTAGCGTTTCGTGAAATTGCTTGATCAAATCCTTTTAATAAAAGCAATGCATTCCTCCGTGTTGGTTATGGGAGTCCTACGAGGTGAGGTATGCATGTTTGCCTTCATGGTATTAAATTGCTTATTATGCAAGTAGCTATGAGGAATGCTTGTACCGCTAGGTGGGATAGGTGGGGTGCTATATGCTATGGTGCGGTATGGTGAGACAAAATAGGCCAATTCATTCAATCGGCTATTAGCCGAATTGGGAATGCTATCAATTGGCTTTACATTAGTAGGAGGCACTACCAACACATTAGTTTGCACATGAGGTGGAAAACTAGCTTGCCCACTAAATGAGTTCACCGGCATAACATACAAAGGTTGATCTACACTTGGTGCATGAGGAACCGATGAGCTACTAGATGGGTCTACATGTGCAACATCAGCAGCAGATGATGCAACACCAATGTTCTTTAATGATTTTGACAAATTATCTTGAATCATATGTGGCATGTCATTAGCCAAGATATTTTTCATGTCGGCAAAATAGTATGAAAGATGTACAAAAGTAACAGGGGGTGCGAAGATGTTCTCATATTGGCAGCAACCACGGCTGCGTCGTCGGAGACGAGCGAAAGAACGGTTTCTTTGACTTGAAAGATTGCCACTTGACGGTCCTTCGTGAAGCACTCCAAGAACTCTTGAAGCTCTCGATCTTCCCTCGCCTTGCGCTGCTCCTCGGATGCTTTTCGACGCTCTAGGAACACTTTGCGAGCCTTTTCGGGTACTTCCTCTAAAGACAGCATGATGATGTTCGTTGGTGAAATCTCGGAAGACATGATGCAGAAATGACGATTCGGTTTGTGCAAACTAGAACCTTTCGTCCCAGCGGAGTCACTAAAAAGTGTGTCGATGCTTGGATGAGGCTAACACACACGTGCACGTCCGTGTGCAGAAGCAGAACAGAAAGATCGCAAAAATCGAAAGTTCCAATTAGCCAAACTGGAAGTTCCAGTTTTGGCTGAACAGCAGCAGCACCTAGAAACTTGAGTCCGAGAGAGACCCCATGTGGACAAGGATTTCCTAGGGTTGATCTAAGCTCGGTTTGGCCAGCTAGACCCACTTCACCGCCGTCGAGACGGGAGAAGAAGAGAAATGAGGTTGAGAGAGGGGCTAGGGTTTGGAAAATGTAAGGCAACTTGATAAATGATGATTGGTATGCCCTTAATCGGCCGTGAGCCTCTCTTTATATAGAGGTGCGGTGGTCTGCCTCCGTGGAGAGCCGATGACTCCAACAAATTAGCAAAAAATCAAATTTTGAAACACTATCTTAAAAACAGTTTCGGAATCCAAAACCGAAACTTCCGGTTTTCTCGAGGCAGCCTTTGTGCATTTTAAAAAATCTGTAACTTCCTCGTTCGGGCTCCATATAATCATTCATATACCCATTTCAATCGTCTCAATAAGGACTACATCTTGGAACCTTCAAATCATGAATTGGGATTCATCTTCTTCTATTTCTAATCACTTCTTTGCTTCTTCTATGAAAATTGGCTAAAATGCCCATTTGTAACCTGAAAACATATCTAAACACCAAACTTGTGAAATAATTAGAGTTACCATTGATGTACACAATTTTGTTCTTGGTGAGCCTGTCAAAACCAGAACTTCCGGTTTGGCATACCGGAACTTTTGATTTTAGATCGTCCGATAAATGACCGGACACTCAGATGGAATAAACCTCGACCATAGAGGGGGTGCTTCCGGACACTCCGGTGAGGACTTAGCTATTTTTCGGGCAATCTACTTTGCGAAAACCGAAACTTTCGGTTTCCCTTACTGCAATTTTTGTTGTCAACCGTACTTTTTTTTATTTGCTCCCTCCCAAAAAGTAACCCTCAGCCTGCGCTATTAATTCATCCAGCGTTCTGTTGACATTTCCATCATATGCTTGCACTGATTATATTTCTGTGAAAACTGTTACAGTGGCCTTTCCTTCAACTCTCTTACAGGTAATCTACCACAAAGTTTCTCTTCTTTGCCAAGCCAAAAGACCCGGTAAGAAAGATGACTGAAGAATCTATTTTGTTGTGACTTACGTTCTAGCTTTTAACCCTATTGATTTCTAACCTATGTCACATTCTTTTCAGGTACTTGCAAAACAATCAACTTACTGGCTCAATATCCTTTCCTTCAATTCGCTCAGTAGTGAAGTTTGCTTTGTATGGCTCCCCATCATACCTGGTGAATTGATTGTTCTATGAACTATGAAGTGCCTTTCTTTTGACAAAAACTGTCATTGTACACTGGAAAACTGTCATTCTATGAACTATGAAGTGCTTTCTTGGAGTTTGATGTTGTTTCGTAATTGCTGCTGTGGCCAACAGTATTTTGAAGTTTTTCAATCTTTTCGTAATGGTCAGTTTGCTTTTGAGATTGCACGTGGTTGTCAATATGTTGTAGCTTCATAGATTTCCTATTGCACGTGGTTGTCAACATGTTGATCTTGCTAGGGTTGAAGGCTCCTTGTAGTCCTCCTTGCCCACTGCTTTGTCATAGATGAATCCTTGCACTGGCAGTCATAGATGAATCCTGGCCGGGATTAATCTTGTGTTGCCGAACAACAACGTGGCAGTAGAACTAATTTGCCAGAATGAAACCATCTGTGATTTGGGAAAACACCTGGATCAAGTGAATCATCCGGATTCACTGATTCGTGTCCTGCAACAGTTCCTACCCTGGTTTCAATCCTAAGGAAACGAACCAAGCCTAAGGAGATCGAGATGGTCGGCGTCCTCCACGATGCAGTAGCTGCCCTACCATCGTAATTCGATGAGACCTCGTGATTTTGGCCCCGCCGGAGCACAGCGTGGCACGACGGCTAGGCGGGCCTGGCCGGCTCGAGACACGACACGGGCCGTGTCTGGGTCTAGCCGCAGGCCCGCTGGTCCGGCCCGAGCACGACCCGATTATACCGTCTCGGTCAGGCCTGTTACCAAGCCCGGTTGGCCCAGCCCGACTGACCCCTTTATTATTTTACTAAAATTTAATTTTAAAATGTACTCTCTCTTTGTTTTTTAATTGTTGTCGTTGTTGACTTGCAACTTCAACTTTGACCATTCATCGTATTCAAAAAAAATTATTAAATATCTTATTTTTTGTTATAATTTTATTTAGCATTAGAGTTATTTGAATCACAATTTAAAATTTTACACATTTGAACTAATTTTTTGAATAAGACGAATTATCAAAGTTGGAGTTAGTTGGAAGTCAACGGCGACAACAATTAAAAAACGGAGGGAGTGTGTAATTTGACTTATTTATGTTTAAAATATAAAAAAATTTATATTATATAATTAATTTTCAATAGTTTCTTAAAAAATAAGATTTATTTTTTTCCGTGCTTCGAGCCGGTCTGGCACAGCCCATCGGGCCCGAAGGCACGGCCCAGCCTATGTAAAATCACCCCGGCCGTGCCTGGGTCGTGGCAGTCGACATGCAGGCCGACCCAATCAACTAGCCAAACTGTGCTGGGCTGACTTTGAGGCGGCCCGAGCCTGGCCTGGCCCGTTGATCAGCTATACCCGAAGCACAACTGACCGTGGAACTACAAATAGTAAAATGTACAAACCTCCATTTCTAAATGCTTATCAATTTATTCTAAAAAAAATACTTGTCAATTTGACTTTTCTATTAAAAATGTCTGACTGCTGGTTTTTCTAGAAAATTTTGACATATAAATATAAGAAATATACATTCTCAAATTATGTACGATGACAAATGTTATGATGTTATTTATAATTTAATTAACTAAAAATTTAAAATTATAATTAGTCAAAGTATAAACAGTAAAAGTCAAAATTGCCGAAACGAAGGTTTGTATACAACAAATTAAACAGAATTCTTAAGACTTGCACTTGTTCCTGCTCATAATCACCAAGCAAAGTTGGAAACGCGAACTGATTGCCTCTAGACTCTAGATAGTTTTTTTTTTTTTTGAAACGTAGAATCTAGATAGTAGTATTATACAGAACGTCCGCGATGGTAGCTGATGATCAAGGTGCCGATCGATCAGTGACTCGGGAGACGTGGGCACATGGTGTGAACCCCATAAAAAGCAGGGAATATGTTCGGGTGAAAGAAGGCGGCGAGGCGCGTGGCGTCCACGGGCGGAGCTGGCGTCTAGGCATCCATAGGAGGAAAAGTTTGAGAGCGCCGGCAAAAAGCAGGAGCTCAACTACGCGTGCGCGAGGAGCAGTTGGGATCAGGCCGACGGCTAGGCGACACGGGGGCAGATGAAGTGCGCCTCGTCACCCGTCCATGCCGTCTAGATGCCTCCAGCCGGTTACGACACACCAACGCCACCTCAGGGGGTGTCGCTTCATGTCGACATGCACGCTTCACTCAGCAAGGACATGGACATCCATTGAAGAAGGCGCAGGGAGTAATTTCACTTGCAACTCGGGTGTACTAGTATATTCTATACATTGGACCTTTGCGGATGAAATATTTCTTCGACCCATTTGCTTGAAGGTTTTCTGAAATATGGCTACGTGAAAAGGTTTGGTAAACAGATTGAGGATTCCATATGTCGTAATAACATTTTGGACTTGAGTTTCTCATAGCAATACATTCCCGCCATTTTCTTCTTCTTGGGGTTAGGACACAGCCTAGTTTGTACAATTTCACATTAGTTAAGTTGCCCTAATATCTTCATCAGAATTCAATTTCATATTGACTCCTTATTTGTTTTGGGAACAAACTACTCCACTCCGCAAGAGAATTTCTGTCGGACCTTTTGTTTTATTTTAATTGCCTAGCAGTAAGGATGACTTTAATTTGGTTTAAAATGTTGATACCATCGGTACATTTTTCATTAAATAAAATTGAACAATATCCTTAGCAACATCACGGGCATTTGGCTAGTTAAGAAATAAAAGATAGAGGCAGTATTATTATCAACGTGGCCCTGTCTAGCACAGCACGTTCACGTAATAATCAAAGCAGCAATTTGAAATGCGTTGGGTCGTTAACGAGTGGAAGCAATGCCAAACAGGACCATCTATCGTACAGTAGCTTAGGATTAAATATAAATCAGAGCATTTCCCTGCTGCTGCGACTTGTTTGAGTCTTGCTATAAAATATGTTGCCCCCACCACGATCTGACGACCCTTACTGGATAATGATCTCCCTAGAATTATCATTTGATTTGAGGCCACTTAATTGGTTGGGGCTGAGCAGGTAAGATCATGAGACATTCGAGTGAGTGGTTTGCGTGCACGAAAGATAAGATCACACGAGAAAATTAACAGATACTTGACTATTGTTTGGGTCCACTATACATTGACGTTACATACAAATCAAGATGCCATTGAACATGCATCTGGGCCTACTCGTAATGGTTTCGTCTATATTAAGGCACTGATTGTTTGAGATTATAATCTACTAAATTATATAGTAAACAAACAGAACAGCGTATTTACCAAAATATTTTAATCTCAAACTTAAATTATTATAATCCAATAAGCTAGTTATTAGGTGCTTATTTGAGATTATAGTCTTCAAAAGACCTACTACCTCTACTAAAGTTGGAAAAATAAGATTAGTTATCAAACAAACAAGCACAAATTATAATCTAAATTATAAAATATTGAGATTATAATTTAGATTATATAATCTAATGGAAAAACAAACAGAGCCTAAGTACTGTACTAATCAGCTCAATCCTTGGGTGGAGACCCGTACATAGCGCCTCAAACACTCAAGCCTGAGTTTGAATATTCATCGGAAGGCTTAAAAAAAATTCCATGGAAAAAATCTGACCCGGCCGGATAGCTGAGAGTACAATTAAGACCAGTCTTTTTTTTTTGCTTAAAAAAAACTGCTTCCATTCAAAGTCTGGCGGTGCCATGATTTCTATAGCACCTGTGCCCCAGAATTTTTTTCAGGCCTCAAATTAAGTTAATCCAGCGGTTACTACTTATGACATTGATCCGGGATTGTTGAGAGTGGTGGGTAGATGATTGCAGGGTAACACATACTATTACTCATAGCCATAGGCAACTCACTCTTTGTAGTATATTCCCTCCATCTACAAATATAATTCTTTTAATTTAGTTAGACTCAAACTATTTCAACTTTAACCATTAATACTCCCTCCGTCCCAGAACAAGTGACATTTTTGACTTTTTAATATCGATGTTTGACTATTTGTCTTATTAAAAAAATTTACGAAAATACAAAAATAAACAAGTGTACTTCTAATAATGAATTATTTTACAATAAAATAAATAATTTTTTTAAGAAGACGAATGGTCAAAAAGAGAAGTTTGAAAATCTATAAAGACACTTATTTTGAGATAGAGGGAGTAGAAAATATAATTTCTGATCAAATATAAACGATATGTTAAATTGTTTACAAAATCAGCTATCAAAATAAGCAAATCTTTATCTTTGAAATAACAAATTTATTAAGATCTTATTAGTAAGTTTGATTTTAATCAAACCTATAAACGACTATATATGTGAACATAGGGAGTAGTGTATAATTAAGTAAAAACAAATCTTGGTGAATGTATGTCTGTGGCATATATGCCAAATAAATTTCCGTAATAGCAGCTGTGTCGTGTACTTTGTGGAACATCGGACCAGACTTGCATTGGTGTCGTCGCCCTCATAGCCACATCCATCGGCTGCAACAAAATAAATTTATGTAATGTGTTTATTTTGGAATCTATCAGGACTTAGGAAACGTTGCACTTTCTATTTTTTGTCTACTGTTTCTTATGAAATTAACAATGATTGAGAGCAAATTATTAGCTTACCTCTTCGGAGGTAAACCATCAGCTTTTGCACCTTAACAGGCTCTTTTAATTGCCTAGCAATAAGGATTACTTTTGGTTTTAAATCTTGATAACTTATGAGCATTTTTCATAAAAAGCAATGTCACAAGCACTCGACCTACTATTAATGTGGCTCTGTTTGGCACAACACATTCACATAAATAAGCAATTTCAAATTAATACATTGTTTGTTAACGAGGGGAAGCTATACCAAACAGGACCATCCTGCGCACAACAATACTTAGTTTTTTAGAAACGGGAGCTCAACTTTCATTAATCATAGGGGATATAATCTTTTCTGCAAATATTGAAGCAGAAAAGGAAGTGGACGGTTCCAAAAAAAACTATCCCTATGCTGCTCTGCATGTTAGGCAAAGCAGATAAGATCATGAAACATTGAAGTAAGTGGTTAGCGTGCACCAAACATTCAAGATTCTGTTACATACTTCTTCCGTTCTTTAATTGGTGTCGCCGCTGACTTTTAAATTCAACTTTGACCATTTGTCTTATTCAAATTTTTTTTGATAAATTTCATATATTTTGATATAATTTGATTTGTCATTAGAGTTATTTGAATCACAACTTAAAATTTTTCATATTTGAGCAAATTTTTTGAATAAAACGAATAATCAAAGTTGATTATAAAACTCAATGACGACATCAATTAAAGAACAGAGGGAGTATAAATCAAGATGTCATTGAACATGCAACTGGGCCACTAGTAATGATTTCAATCAGCTCAAACCTTGGGTGGAGACCCGTAGATAGCGCCTCAAACGGGCAAGCTTGAGTCTTGAATGTTCATTCAAAGGCTTGAGCAGATTAACAAACTTCCATTACAATTTGACCGGGATTGAGAGTTTAATTAGGACCGGCATTTTCTTTTGGGCATATACAGAAAACAAACTTCCATTCAAAGGCTTTAAGAAAAACACATTTAGGCAAGTCAACTTCCTTGGTCCTTATCTAAGTAATAGCAGAAAACTACCATTTTGTTTTTCCAACCTTGTCGCCTCTAGACACAATTTTGCTCAGCAATGTTTAGCGCACAATTAGTTGCCACCGGCGTCATCAACAGTTACAAACTTACAACAGGTTCTTGGAACCGTTTATGCGTGCCACGTAATTTAGTGTCCATCCTCAAACAGATGCTACACTCGTTGAATTCACCTGAGATGCAAACATCATATAATCTTGTAAGAACAAATTAATAAACCATGAACTCTCAAATAGTTATAAATATTGAGTACTATTTGCCAATAGTACGATAGAAGGTAGATTGAATGTTGTTCACATGTTTCGTGATCTTCAGATAGTATACATAATTTTTGCATATAGGATCTGCCGTGTGAATGGTTTATGGAAAGGAAAATTACGCTCAAATGAATGCGTGTGGATATAGGTGGGAGCTGTGATTGGCTTGGTGAAAAAACGCAACAATTGTTTACGCTTGTACTGCACTTTGAGATTTTTCAATTCTTACTACCAAATACATTAGCCTTTCAATCCTTACCACTCAATTCATAAGTCTTTCAATCCTTACCACTAAATACGTTTTTCACTTCAAAACAAACCATTTCGTTTAAACTTTAACATTTTTTTGTTTTATATTATGTTATTATATTGTGTAATAATATAATGTATTTATTATATTATGTTTATTATACTATTAGCATCACTTAAACTCAAATTTGTTTATTTTAACACAATATAAAACAGTGAAAATATTTAAAACTTTGAAGAAATATTATGTTTTGAAGTGAAAAAGATATTTAGTGGTAAGAATTGAAGGGCTTACGAATTGAATGCTGAGAATTGAAAGGCTAACGTATTTAGTGGTAAAAATTGAAAATTCTCCAGAAACTGGGGTTGTTTCATGCCAAAATTTACCAAATGTAGGAATTTTTGTAATTTTTAAATATTTCTCTAAAATTGAGTTGATTACTGTGAAATTCCTTTGATGTTCAATATGCACAAAGTTGTGCTGGTGCCCAATGCGTAGGAATATGAAGACATTGCTGCCCGACACACTCCTGACCTACGTCAGGTCAGGTTGCGCCTAGGTGGGCCTCAAGGTTAATCCAACGGTTAATACATGGTAATGGCATTGATCGGAGGGTTGTCTAGGGTAATGGGTAGATCACAGTGTAGGAAGCTCACTCTTTGGAGCATCTCTACTACTAGCCTGTCTAAAACAAAATCTAATTTTCTGAATTTATGTCTTCTATAAAATAAATGCCCTCTATAAAACTATATCAATCCAGGTCTCTCTAAAAAATTCTTCATCTTCGCCACGCCATCTAATCTTCAATTTTTCTCTATTGAGGAAGAAAGGGAGCGACGGATTGAGGGAGACTGGGAGAGTCGGCTGGTGAGCGCCGACAAAGGAGGCTGCTCGGTAAGGGAGATCGGTTAGTCCATTGCACTCGACCAGAACTGCTACCGGGCGCCGCCACCACCCGTGGGGCATTGCCGTCTCGCCGTCGTGCCAGCAGCTGGTCCGATTGACAATGCTCCCTCCTACTTCGGCGGTCCGCGACCACGGTCTCCCCAACGCCCTACTGCCTCCTTGGCCAGCCCTCGCAGCCACGGGCTCCATGAATCGGCAGTTCACAGCCAGCGCCGTTCTGACGTTGCTGCCTCTCTGTTTCGGAGGCTGGCGAGCGAGAATAACCCAATGGCGAGCGAGATTTATAGATGTCCAATATTCACAAATTTGTGGTACTGCCCAATGTGCACCAATGTGTTGACGTTGCCACCTCCCTGTTTCAGAGTCGGGCAGGCAGGAAAGTGTAACGACCGGATTTTCCACTTACCTTTCGATAAGTCCCGATCTCACGTGACTTTGCCAATACCAGGAGTTTGGCAATCACGATATCACAAGCGATCAATCAAGAAACCATAACAGAAATATTAAACAAGAAACAAATTAGAAAATAGTAGATCAGAGTGAAATTATCAGGATAAAATCCTCCAAAGGGGGGTCCATCGGCACGCAGGCCGGAAATATCTCAGAGCAGATATATCACTATCGTGAATTCGACAAAAGCAACAGCGAAAGCATCTTTATGGCAGCGGTAGCGAACCTCCTCCACACAGGCTAGCTCGAGCGCAGAAGCGGACGTCACGGGCTGTCAGAGACGTAGTCGAAGTCGAAGCTGAGAGTATCCTCTGAAAACAACAAATTAGAAAGCCGTGAGTACGAATACTCAGCAAACCGCGTACTACCTAACAACAATGTATGCATACAAATAGTTTCAAAGTAAAGGCATGGCTCAAGTGCTAAATGCAAGTTTAAAACATTTTATTTTATTTAAAGATGTAATAAAGCTTTATTTTCAAACTTGTCAAATTTTATTATCTTGCCCCGCAGAGATCTCCGTTATCTCGGACGAGGGTTCATTTTAATGCCGATGTAATCTCCACACTCGGCCACAGCTCAAAGGCCAGAGTCAAAAACATTTGAAAAAGGAGAGGAGAAAGAAAAACAAAGCTACTCAACGAGGAGCACAACTCAGGGGGGTGTCCTTCCAAAAGGACGTGGCAATGCACATCGACTAAAACTCTGCAGAGGGTATGCACCTGGACCCACGGGATGCGTGATCGGAAACTACCGTCGTAGTCCCGACAAACACACAAGACCCGTCCACAAGCTTTAACTGACGTCATCCGTCCTTCAGGATAGGGATCCCAAAAGCCTACGCGATCGGGTCCTGGAGCTGTGAAGAGCCTACCACTGATCAGATGGGGTATCTCGATCTCATGTGAGGAGTCAAAGCTCAACACCACACTAACACTACACCGCCAACCCACGGGTAAACAACCAGTCTCGGCAAGCTTCAAGATCAAGCCAACTGCCCATACAGGGTAACGTGGTGTGCATAGTTGTCAACTGAGCGTACAAGGCTCGAAGGACTCGGTCCTTAATTGCCGGGGCAGGCACCAATCTCCAACCTCAACGCCAACAACAAAACTCTCGGAAAGATCCCAGCCCGAATCTTTCCGTTGTACCCGCAACAGGCACGCCCACAGGGACTTCCCAAAACTCCCCTAGCTCCTCATACTCCAACCTGCCCCCGCTAAATAGTTATGTATAGTTATTTGTAATACTCACACATTTGAAGCACAGTTCCAAAAGCATTTAACACAAATTCCATTTTATAGTGATAGGTGTGAGATAAAAATAAATGCAACTAAGCATGGCTAAGCATAAAAGTAAAATAAATGTACTAAAGCAATCCTAGGGTTGATATTTGTGGAACAGTAAACAGGCACGGCTTAGGAATGTTGCTAACACATTTTAAAGTAGTTGGCATGCAAATTAAGGTTGCAAACAAAACATGCAGTTTAAAATGCTGGAAACAAAGTAATCAAGGGACGCGGCTTGCCTGGTAAATCGGGATCGAAGTCGGGATCTGGATCGGTGAACTGATCGAGCTCGCAGAACTCCTCCTCAGGAACAGCAGCTAATCACAACACGAACAACATAGATTAGACACTAATTACGCGACAAACAATAGAACCGGAATTTTGAATCTAAATCGAAATTACTAGACTAAACGCGCGCAAAACGTTTCCCGGAACAACCCTACACGATAATCGCGACGAAACAAATTAACAGACCAATTTCGGGATTAATCGGAGATCAAACGGGGTTCCCGAAGATTGTAGACAATCGAGATCACAAGGATATAAATTAATTGCAGAATAATTAATCGCAGATTAAACTAGCAATTAATCTAACAATTAATCGGAAAGGAAAAGAAAATTAAGAGAAGGAAAATTGTTCTCACCGAGATCTGAAATTCGAAGACGAAATCGAAGATCGGAGACCCGCGCTGGAACTACTGGAGAGGTGGCTGGAAACCGGCGCGGATATCGGAGAAGCCGGAACCGAAGTACTGGTGTCGGCGCGGAAAACATCTCGGCAACGAGCTGGTCGACCGTCGCGCTGAAGAAGGGCGAGGACGGGGACGACGCGAGAAACGACGCAGAGCAGAGCACGGGACCCACGCGGAAATCCAGGGGCGGCTCAGGCGCAGCGAGGTCGGCTCCAGCGGACGACGTGATAATCGATGACGCGCGACGGGCTTGGACCGGCTTCGGGAACAGCGC
>BCLF01000073.1:212210-232563 GCA_001602275.1 Zoysia japonica | reverse complement strand
TAAAACAGTGAAAATAATTAAAACTTTGAAGAAATGATATGTTTTGAAGTGAAAAAGATATTTAGTGGTAAGAATTGAAGGGCTTACGAATTGAATGCTGAAAATTGAAAGGCTAACGTATTTAGTGGTAAAAATTGAAAATTCTCCAGAAACTGGGTTGTTTCATGCCAAAATTTACCAAATGCAGGAATTTTTGTAATTTTTAAATATTTCTCTAAAATTGAGTTGATTACTGTGAAATTCCTTTGATGTTCACTATGCACAAAGTTGTGCTGGTGCCCAATGCGTAGGAATATGAAGACATTGCTGCCCGACACACTCCTGACCTACGTCAGGTCAGGTTGCGCCTAGGTGGGCCTCAAGGCTAATCCAACGGTTAATCCTTGGTAATGGCATTGATCGGAGGGTTGTCTAGGGTAATGGGTAGATCACAGTGTAGGAAGCTCACTCTTTGGAGCATCTCTACTACTAGCCTGTCTAAAACAAAATCTATTTTTCTGAATTTATGTCTTCTATAAAATAAATGCCCTCTATAAAACTATATCAATCCAGGTCTCTCTAAAAAATTCTTCATCTTCGCCACGCCATCTAATCTTCAATTTTTCTCTATTGAGGAAGAAAGGGAGCGACGGATTGGGGGAGACTGGGAGAGTCGGCTGGTGAGCGCCGACAAAGGAGGCTGCTCGGTAAGGGAGATCGGTTAGTCCATTGCACTCGACCAGAACTGCTACCGGGCGCCGCCACCACCCGTGGGGCATTGCCGTCTCGCCGTCGTGCCAGCAGCTGGTCCGATTGACAATGCTCCCTCCTACTTCGGCGGTCCGCGACCACGGTCTCCCCAACGCCCTACTGCCTCCTTGGCCAGCCCTCGCAGCCACGGGCTCCATGAAATCGGCAGTTCACAGCCAGCGCCGTTCTGACTGACGTCTGTTTCGGAGGCTGGCGAGCGAGAATAACCCAATGGCGAGCGACATTTATAGATGTCCAATATTCCCAAATTTGTGCTACTGCCCAATGTGCACCAATGTGTTGACGTTGCCACCTCCCTGTTTCAGAGTCGGGCAGGCAGGAAAGCCTGATGGCGAGTTGTGTAGGTGATCTATATTTGGTGAGCAAGATTTGAAGGATGGAGAGCGATGAAAAATGGAGAGGGACCGAGAGACTCGGAGGTATCTTTTTCCCAAACTACTCTCTCCGTTTAAAATTATAAGTTATTCTACTTTTTTCAAATTTTTTAAAATTATAAATTATTCTCACTTTTTTAGACCATTTTTTCTCTTCTCAATACATCTCTACTCTATCTCTCTCCTGCTCGTTACAACATTTTTTTGTAAAATTTTTTTATTTTTCTTAACTTTTTTTTATTTTTTTAATTTTCGTGCATAACTTCAAAACAACTTATAAAACGAGACAGAGAGAGTATCATATTTAACGCAAAATAATTTTGAACTGTTTGTTGGAGTTGCTCGGAGACTCTATTCTTAAATTGTTATTGTTAGCTAAGAATTATTATTTAAAAAATACATTTTTTAATGATAAATAATTTAAGAACTGGGATTATATAAGAAAATAAAATTCTTGGTGAATGCATGTCTATGGCACGCCAGCTAAATTTCCGTAACCTTCTTTGGGCACTGCGGTAATTCTGTTGACGGCCCCACGCCGTCGCGGAGAATCAGCAGTCGTGTCGTGCACTCTGTGTCGACGCCATCATCGCCACCTCCATGAGCCGCGACGGCGACAGGCCCGACGAGGACCAGAAATCAAACACCGCCAGCCAGCGAGGACGGGATGGGATATCCACTCATCCTAATCCCGCATGTGCGGCTTCCTGCTCGGACGAGGACCCGATGGACAAGGAAACGGAGAGCGACACGCCGCGAGCAAAACAAGCGCAAATTATTACTAACCTCTGCCGTCCCTTGTGGGCCCACGACGCCGCGATTTCCCTTCACCCGGCGTCCTCCCGAGTCCCAACGCGGTGGCGCAACTGGCGGCAGCAAGCAAACGGCGGCTGTTGCTGGATGGCTCCGGTATAAATCGGCGGCTTTGCTACCTCGGGGTTGGCCATACACATCGGAAGAAATCAGGAGGCAAGCCTCCTCACTCGTCCTCGGCGACAGAAGCTGGAGCAGCGATGGACTGGGGCGACCCGTCATTGACGAGCTCCGTGGCCGGCTCCCCCTATCGGGACCTCTGCTGCTACGGCGCAGGGATCGCAGGTTAGCAGCTCGCACATGGCAGCAGAGCTTCTCTCTCTCTCTCTTGTTCCTGTCACCCTGTCCCGACCCTTCCTCTGTTCTGACATGAGACCAGAGTATTCTTCTTCTGCTGTCTTGCCTCGTTCCATTCCTCCCCTTCATTCGTTTGTGGAGGCCTTGAAGTTCGATTTGTTCAATTTTCCCGGGATGCGGCCTTCGCCCCGTTCTCCCTTGTTCTTTGAATCGGAGACTGGACGGCTGCGAGAAGGGGATGGCGTAATCCGGAGCGTTTCTCACCTTGCTGTTTCTGATTCGTTCCAGGGAACGTCTTCGCCTTCGTGCTGTTCATCTCTCCACTGTAAGTCCCCCCCTCCACCCGTGCTCTTCCTGACTCTGCTGTTCAACCAATGCTGAGGCGGCTGCGAATCCCAGGCCGACGTTCAAGCGGATCGTGCGGAACGGGTCGACGGAGCAGTTCTCGGCGATGCCGTACATCTACTCGCTCCTCAACTGCCTGATCTGCATGTGGTACGGCCTCCCCTTCGTCTCCTACGGCGTCGTCCTCGTCGCCACCGTCAACTCCATCGGCGCCGCCTTCCAGCTCGCCTACGCTGCCGTCTTCATCGCCTTCGCCGCCGACGCCAGGCAGAGGGTAGGCACCCCTGGCCGCCAATGTGCTGTCCTTATGAACTGTTGCTCCGTTTGTTACTTATGTTCTGCCTGCTCGATTGTACTGATTGAGTCGGGTTGGTTTGTGCTGGCAGTTGAAGGTGTCTGCTCTCCTGGCCGGCGTTTTCGTGGTCTTTGGCCTGATCGTGTATGTGAGTTTGGCTTGGTTTGATCACCAAACGCGGCAAGCATTCGTCGGGTACCTCAGCGTCGCGTCCCTGATATTCATGTTCGCATCCCCGTTGTCTATCATAGTGAGTTTTTCTGCTGGTTTGTTGTTCATCTTTAGACATTCCCCGCTGCTCATCTTTGCACATTTCAATGACACCTGCTGGTTTGTTGCCTTCTTGTTCGACAACAGAACTTGGTGATCAGGACCAAGAGCGTGGAGTACATGCCCTTCTACTTGTCGCTATCGATGTTCTTGATGAGTATGTCGTTCTTCGCGTATGGGATGCTGCTGCATGATTTCTTCATCTATGTAAGATTCCTGCTGTTCCCTAATGTATGTTGTAGATTTTGCTTGGAAGGGTGTCTTAACTCACTCCATGTCTGGTCGCTGCATTGTTGTGTTCGTTTCGATTTCAGATACCGAATGGGATTGGAACCTTCTTGGGCATCATTCAGTTGGTGCTTTATGCCTACTTCAGCAAACGGTCGAAAGAGGAAGAAAGGCTGCCGCTGCTAGTGGCACGCACATGACAATTCCAAAGAGTAAGGTTCGACAAAACTATTTATTGCTGTTCTGTTGATTTCCATCCCTTTTTGTTCTTAGTTTCTGGATTCTAGTGTGCCGTAACTTTGAAGTGAATGATGTTTAAGAGCTAAATGTACCTCGGTACTCGGTAGAACAAATTGAAGGACGTTGATGTTCATGACGGAAAGCTCTAGCTCTGACGCTACGTGCTCAATCGTAGTAGTTTATTCTCCTCGTGGAAAGAAACCGTCAACAGTTAACAGGATTGGGATGGTTTATAAAATTAAATGATTTGTTTTCCTGGGTCCCTAGCAAACACCAAGTCTATCTAAACCAAGCAGAAACATTTGGGCTATGTTCATTTAGAGATTGTTAGAATAGAATAATGTTGCTTATGTTCTGTCCAAAACTCTACAAATTAAACATTTGGGTAACGTGCAACCAATCACATGTTTAGTTTAATAACCGGTAGCGTCCATAAAAAAGGAAGACACTAAGTTTTACGAAAGAAAGATAAGAAGCAACTTCACGTTGACGCATGCTGTTGAATAGGAGCAAAAAAATAAGCGTTTGGTCAATAGGGACAGGTAGACAGCTTATATTTGGCGTCGCTTTCTTGGAAGATATTGCTGTCTGAGTACGGCTTGCACGTTTCAGTTTTCTGAACGCAAGGTTACGGACGTGGCTGCCATTCAGCACTTGTTCTGATTTCTAATCGATATATTGATGGCGCTAGATCAACGCTGATATTAAATCGTTCATGTTGTTGCTTTCTCACAAATTTCAGGTTCCGTGTTGGAGTTGGTCCAAATTCTTAGAGCTTGTGCAGTCGATGCTGAATTGTTGTACAGCCGCGGCCTCAAGAAACCAGAAGTTCAGAAGATATACTTTCTAGACCAAGTCCAGGTCCAGGTTGTCCGAGAATGGAAGGCTTCCAGTTCCAGTGGTCTTCATTTCCAAGCGTTTGGTCTCTGTGAGAAGCATGCTGTTTTTACCCGCGACACAAGTCGTAGTTCCACTGTATATTCCAGATTAGATGCGAGTAAGATGCTCAAGTTTTTTGTTTACAATGAAATTATTTTGTTGACCTCATCGATGGATGTGGTCACCTGTACCCTTAAACAATAAGGAGATGGCGATAAAAGAATACAGTACATGTTTCAGGGTCTTGTCATGTTTGGTTTGGCCTCCCGTGAGGAGATGGGCTAAAATTGGATTTACGCTAGTATTATACTGAGTGACTGATTCGCTGGTTCCGAATTCAAATCACCTTTGAAAGAAGTTTGTTGAGGCAAGGGAATTGAAGTACAGAGGATCCAATCGTACCTGGAGCAAATCGAGTCCCAAAAATAGTAACAGTTGTTCCATGAGTTTTCAGGATGAAGTCACCAACGTACCTAAACCTCAAGCATTGAACTGACATCGAGTGCTCTTTGCGTTACAACAGAAAAGCCATACGATTTTCTCAAAAAAAAGCATTTATCCGTACAAAATCATGTAATAAAATTTTACATGTTCCGCCTATGTCAAGATGAAGCCATATAACACATTTTTGTTTATTTATTTTATACCTTTCCAATTTTACAGTACATAAAACGTGAAGAAATCTATTTGTATAAGCTATTAATTGCATGATTTGAAATAATCATAACAAATAAATAATTTTGTTAACAAAACTAAATAATTTTTATATTATAAATTGAATAAGAATTGTGACAGAGAAGATATAATGGCATATGAGGCATCAATTTCAGTTTTGATGGCGGATAAAGAAACTTCAATTCTTCGATGGCTTGTAAGGCATTAATCTATCCTTGGATGGTAAATAAGGAATTTTCTCGTGATATATAGCTAGCTCAAGTTACTGAGGAAAGCTTAGGGCTCCTTTGGTAGAACTCTCAGCTCTTGATTCTTTGGATTCACTCATGATTCTTCTGTGGAGTGATTTTGTGGCTGAAAGTGAGGGCCCTTTTGGCAGAGCTTCCAGCTTGTAATTTTTTGTATTCACTCCTGATTCTCTTACGAAGTATAGCTCCTTGATTCTACCTGAGAATTAAGAGCTGGGAGCTCTGCCAAAAAGGGCTCTGATTCTTTTGATTCTCTCGAGAAATAACCTTTTAAAATCAGGACAGATAATCATTTTACAGAATCAGAAGAAGCTATTTTTTTTAGCTCCCAGCCTCTTAGTTTATTTCAGAGAACCATCTCACAGAATCAGACAAAAATCACTTTTTTTAAAAAAAAGCGTTTGACAGAGGCCTCTGTTCTGCTTGAGAATTAAGAGCTGGGAGCTCTGTTCAAGAGTTCACTCCGTTGTGTATACAGGGCGAAGGATTACAACAATGACGGTAATGTTGTCTTTGCAACCCCGCACCACAGCCTCAGTAGCACATCCCAGTCTCTTTAATTGTTTCCTTGATTATGGGCAGGACATCCTCATTGCTTACAACATCCCATAAACCATCACTAGCCATCCCCTATAAATAATCAGATGAAGTCCATGTGAAGTCCTGGGCCTCCTGGCAGGATTTACGATGAGAAACCAAAGAGAGGAAGTCCATGTGAAGCCCATCCTAGCAACCAGACTGATGAAACACTCAAATTTATTCTCTTTGGTGTTTGTGAGTTTGTGTTTTTGCCAACAAGTTTCTGGCATCTAAGGACAAGGACTCAAGCCCGGAGTGTATCCGCAGTACAAATAACACTCAAATGATGCTGGGCTGGAGTTGTCGTACTTTATACTCTGGTGAGTACGTCGCGTGATTATTCTAAATTCTTCATCCAGATAATCTATTTCAACATCCTCTATAGTCATTCGTGACCACGACAAACCGTATGGCGCCATCTGTTTCAATATCCTCTATAATCATGTCTCATTTTTTTACACAACAAATTATTTTCTACATCAAATAATCTATTATTAATTGTTATGAGAGATTACGCTTTAGACCAATTTAATTCTCAAGGTTTACTGAAATGGAAAGTCTAAATGATTGAGTCTACCATAAAATCTGCCTCGGAGAATAGGACTAGAAGAGGCTAGGACACGTGTAAGTGTTGGCCCTTATTTGTTAGTGTGGACATCTTTTCTAAACTTGGAATCACTAGCCTACACAATCTACTACTGAAGGCTAGCTCGGACAATGTTACACATGCTTCTCCGTACAAATGACACGCTACTCAAGTTTTTTGCCCGTTGAAATAGTTCACATCAAACATCCTGCTCTGCAGCCTTGCAATCAAACTGGTGAGCGGTCAACAGTTATCTTCAATTTGGCTCTTTGCAATAGAAGAACACAGCTCAAGCAAATTAGCATCAAAATTTTCACAGCGAAAAATACTACTGAAATGTTTGCTCTTAAATACCACGATAAATAGACTAGCAAGGATAGCAACGTCAAAGGAAGGATCATTAGGTGCGTTTCCGTGCAACAGTGGTAGCTGGGCACTACAGATACACTCGTAGCCAAGGCAACAGTTTACTTTTTGCTAAGGGGACTAGGAATGATTCCTAGATCGAGTTCTATTCCCATTCTAATGAAATTTTTTATTTTCTATAAAAGCAGGGCACTAGTTGCCTTTCGCTAAAAAAATGAAATTTTTCATAATTTAATCTTTGTTCATAAATAAGAACCAATGCTGCTGTGTTCATCTTTCCATCAAGCGTCATGGGCATAACTTGACACAAACATCGTTAAGAATCCTTCGGAGACGTTTTGAGAAGAATGAGATGGTGGCTGGTGTGAAATAAGAAAATGCGAAGAATCCAAAATACGCAATTACTTATACGCTTGCATACATCGTGACAAACTGAGAAACAGAGCAAAGAAATTTGTCAAAACATGGGGACGTTAAAAAATCAATATAAATGACCCGTAGTGTGGCTTTTGTTCCAGGTTGGCTTTTAGGGGTAAAGAAACAATGTTAATAATCGGAGATCATTTTGCATTCAGCGGAGACTATTGTTACAGGATATACTGATACCATACAAAAGAAAGAACTCTCTTTCAGATCCGCTTCAGTGGAGGCTGTTGTTTGTGCAAAGTTTTACTGTAATCCAAATAAATAATAGAAGATCTATGGCAGCAAATTTAACCAAATTAAAAGAGAAACCTCGAATGTATGGTTTTGCCACCATCTCAGAGTGGCACGCAGTGGGACATGAGAAATTTGCAGCGCTTGCTCAATTCATGTACAAAAAATGATATAATAAGTACACAACGAAACTTGCTTATAATATGCTAATTTTCTGATTGAGTAGTGTAGACTCACAAATTATATGCCTTGAACATATTTACGGACATCCATCCAAACTTAACGAGCCATAAGCAAGAATAATGCCAAGGGTATCTTAACGAGACATAAGCAAGAATAATGTCAAGGGCATCTCAATTCTCTGTCTATTCAAGGATTACAAACATTATGCTGTCTCCCATTCCTTCTACATGAGCCATTAAAGTTGAAAACAAAGAAACAATTTAACGGAACAAAGATCAATTTTTCATGCTTCTTGCCAAATACTATATGCTTATGTGCCATTAATCCCAGTGCTGGAATAAACTTTCATCAGAGCTTAGGGCAAAAGAAAACAAGCTTAAGACAAAAATGAACTGTACACTTATCAGTCCCTTAAACTCTAACATGTTGTATATTAGAAAAATGGCCAAATAAGAATTTGGGCATGTAGGTTGTCTCTAGTGGGACGGGACAATAAACAGTCATAATAGGAACTCAACTCAATGTACTGAACTCTAAAATAATTGGAAAGAGGAAACAGCAGATTCAATGGATACCGCATATTGGTGAATGGAGGATAGCTAGAATTAGTAATAGACCAACCATTTCTTTTGTCATTCAAACAAAGCAAATGATCAATGCAAAATAAACATTGTTCAGACTCTAGTGAATGTGGATTGAAGACTAGGTCGAAAGTCAAGGTTGTCTGTTAAATGTCCTCTTTCCAGTGAATTTGGATTGTCCTTCATCTACTTCTCATTATGGAAAATACATTAACTATATCACTGACCTGGAATAGTTAATTACATGATTTACATTGATAAGCAACTCTGATTAATACGGTTGAGTGGTTTCATTATTCATATTTCGTTAACAATTAATGTGCTCAAATCAGGCTTAGACATTATCACCAAACTGCTAGCTAAAATAAACTCCTATTTCATAATGGTATCATGTATAATGCTCCTAAAGAATTCTAACAATTGACCATGTCGATCTAATGTGATGGATTTAATCCAATCATAGTATAGGTTGATGGGCCTGTAAGAACAACATGATTTAATTTTAACGATATAAAACGTAAGGCCTTCGCTACTTGAGATTCAAGCTAAATTTACTAAACATTACAGTCATGAAGCTGCTAGTATTTTGATCTGATCAATTTTGCATCTGTTGCACGGGAAACATAGGTGCCATTGCCAAGGGACAAACCTGTAAGAAAATAGTCTAGCAACCTTGCAAGTTCAATTTATTGTGCATTTCAAATTGGCCAACACATATAACAATGGCACTGCAAATCTGCAGTTTTCTGCCAGTCATAACAAAGCAGCAGCCCCCCAACAACAGCACCACCAAACAAATAGGAAATCACAACTCAGCATTCTGGATTCTGGAATAAGAAGCGCAAATAGAAAACAGCAGATTGAAAGGATGTTTTATGTGGCCAAAATAGCCAAAACTTGTGTAGAAAAACAGTTTCTCCTATAAACTAGTGCATGTAATATATTTGTGGGTGGAAGATAGCTATATTTAGTTATGAACCAACAAATGATTTTGCCATTCAAATAAAACAAATGATTAATGCAAAATAAACATTGTTCAGACTCCATAGTAGGTATTTGTAAAATTTTCAGTTGCCCAGTAGCAATAACAAATTCAAACAATTGCAGAGGTATCACCACATCAAAGAAACAACAGAAGATCCAACTTTTAAGAACAAAGTCCAGCAACCTTGCAAGTCCAATTTATTCGGAATTTCAAATTTCACAAACATGTAACGATGGCACTGCTAATTTGCTATTATCTGCCAACTGTGCCATCAACAGTAATGGTACAACATGCAGGAGAAGATGGCCTTACCCATGATAAATGCAGCAGATGAAAGTCTGAATTTAGCATTGTAGAAGCGAACAGTTGCAACCTCAAATGACATTCAGAAGCTTCCGAAATCATCACAAATTGAGGTCAGATCCGAGGTCAGATCCGAGGTTGCTGGCTGCTCCGAGCTCTGCATCAATGGCTTTCCGTGCAGTATCGATGTCCTCGTCGAGGAAGATGTCCCAGTGCCCATCCCACCGGATGAAAAACTCCGTGTTCTCGAAGTACTTCACCCGATGTACATCTCCAGCTGGGGTGAAGAGGAAATCACCGTCCACCAGGTCATAGCTCTCCTTCTTGGTAAGGTTCCACACCTTCTTCTTGCCCTTGATGACTACCAGGTCATGGCCGAAGGTGTGGTGATGCGCAGGCTCCACGCTGCCCGCCTTAAACCGGACGTAGGCTGAAGTGGGACTCTCCCGCACGATTCGCATCTCGCCGCCAGGCATGATCCCCACCGGTTCAAACTCCATCCCCTTCCTGAGGCAGCAGATGGCGCAGGCAGAGTCAGGGATGGGGGCGCCGGATCCGTCGGGGATTGCGGCCATCTCGTCGGGTGCGGTGTCGAAGAACCGCTGGATGTCCTCCGGCCATGGGGCGTCTCCGGACGCCGGGCAGGGGGCGCGGAAGGGGGTGGCGAGCCAGGCATCAGCGATTGCTGCGGCTGCGTCGGGTGGCGTAGCCATGCCGGAGAGCGCGAGGACGTTGCAGGCGTTGATGGAGCGGGTGTTGACGGCGTCGGCGGAGGAGGCGCAGTGGGTGGCGTACACGCGCGGGTACTTGTTAGCGAACATGGAGACGCCAGCGCCGGTTCCGCAGACAACGACGCCGCGGATCTCAGGCTCGACATCGGCGGATGAGGAGGATACGTGGCGGGCGACGGATGCGGCGGCGGCGTAGTACTTGTCGACCCCGAGGTCCACGACCTCAACAACAGCAGGGTGCGCGCGAAGGTGCACGACGACGGCGTCCTTAAGTGGCTGGCCAAATCCGTCGGCGGCCGCGAAGATCTTAAAAAGGCGGTCGGCGGCGGTGGAAGCCATGAGCGCGCGGTTGGTCTGAACTGAGCAGAGCTGTGGGAGGGGACTAGACTGTGTGTGGATGCTGATGCTGGGGCGTGGACTTCGCTGCTAAATCGAGGTGAGCAATTTTGGTCCCGACAGAATCTCCAACCGAATCTTAATAGAGATAATTCCTTATTTAGCTTAAAAAAAGTTACTTCCTCTGTTTTCTAATTATTATCACGTTGGCTTATAACTTTAAATTTTATTATTCATTTTATTAAAAGTTTTGATAAATATCATATATTATGATATAATTTACTTTATTATTAAAAATATTTTAATCACACCTTATAATTTTATACATTTAAATTTATTTTTTGAATAAAATGAATAATTAAAGTTGATATTAAAAATCAACAGCGACAACAATTAATTAAAGAATGGGAGTAGTATGTATTGTCAAATAAAAATAATAATAATAATGCTTAAAATGAAACAATATAAAATTATGGTTAAAAATGATCATTTTGTGCTTTACTTACCACTGTTAGGGACTGCTAGGAGCACCAAATAAGGAATCAAAAATAGATTTAAGTCATATAAGAAAGTACGTTCAAATTGAAAAGGACAAAGAAGGGAAACAGTAGTTTTTTTAGAGCAAATAAGAAATTCTCTCATTTGAATAAGAGAAATCCAAAACAACTAATTTTAAAATTGCTTCCTAAACAAATAAACCAATGCCACATCTTATTTTTCCTAGTGGCGCATCTGTCTCACGTGCATCCATTTTAAACTATAACAACTAGTTGATTCTCCAGCGTTTTGTACTGGGAATTTATGCATGGAGAGATAATGGTTTGAAAATTCAATTCAATGGTTACAATTGACTAATTTTTCATCTACTCTTATCCATTTTAAATATAACAACAACAACAAAACTGAACATTGAATTAAGCTAGGAAACTAACTCTGACAAAGTTTTGGTTAGTGGCAGGGTTATGACCTTGATTCCTGGTAAAAATGTGTTCGTCTAAAGGCAAAATATCCACTATTAAGTGCAAATAGTTCACAATATAGAAAAAATATAAAACTGATAATTTTAGAAAGTGAACGTAAAGATAAAATTGTACCTCAAAAGTAACATGATGAGAACAGTACCGAGAAGATGAAATCTTTTCCTTTTCCTTTACATGCACATAAGAAGGAAAGCATAGTAAATAAATTATTCATTTGAGAAGATTGGAAATCCAAAATGCAAACATATTGAATGAAACTATTTGTAAATCCCATCATTGCTGCACAATGAACTAACAATAGAGGTTGCAACATCAGCAAGGGAAACACATGGTTCATATGTGAATATATTTGTGATGAGATGTCCTCCATAAACACATTGCAATGTAATATTCACTACAAGGAATTTAGTTTTTGCCACGGTTTTATTGCAATGGTCTATAATTTGTGGTAATAAGTACATACTATTGCCACGAGTGAAAATATTGTAGCAATATGTTATTTTTTTTGCCACAGAAATCTAACATTGTAAGAATCTTAATTTTTGTTACAAGAACTTGCTAGGTATTTGCAACAAATAAATTTTGTAGCAATAGAGTCTTATCTTTTGCAACAAAACAAACAATAGTTAGATTAAATTGCCACATTGTTATATTGTTGTGATATCTATTTTCTTTTTTTACAAATTATTAATTTTATTGCCACGATTTCAATTTAGTGGCAATAAATATCTTCTTTGTGTAAAAAAAAGAAGAATAAAAAAATTAAGTGAGATCAAGGGACGAGAGAACTATCCTTAATTAATCTATTAGCCTCGCCGCCAAGCGTGGGCAATGTGGCCTTTTTGTTTAAGCTACCTTCGTCGCATGCCTGACTGTCTCGATGCTGGTGACTGCCAGTTATCGCGAACTACCCCTAGGCCTGCTAATGGGGGGTAACCCACCCCACACCCACCCCGCCCCATATAGATTGATGTCTATTTTCTAAACCAAACCCCACCCAAAAATTTGATTAATCTACCCAACCCGCCCCAATTCGCCTACTGCTTTTAACCCAAACACACCCAATCCAAGAAAATCCCACCAGATACCAAATTCCACCAATACTAGTATTGTATTAGCATGGTTGGCTGGCCTCCAGACGCTAATAATCTGGTATTCGTTTTAAATACTACTGAACTCTTTCCAGATGCTAGCATTAACATCAAGCAATGTATTAACATGGCAAAGTTAAAAAAAAAACAGAGTTGCTGCAGGATGTCAATGCACATAGATATGGCGGCCACAAGCTACATGACCAGGACGCCAATGAATGACCTCAAGCGAAGGAAAAAAGGATATCAAATAGCACATCTGAATCTATTAACATCTGAATCTGATATTCCAAATAGTCATTCTAAAGAAATAAAGAAAAATCCAGCCTGAATTCTATCAGAAACATCAGCTGAAACAAGACAAAGCCACCAAAAAGTTCTGCTTGCATTCTCTTTATCTAAAGCTCCCTTTCCATCCTTCCCTTCTGCAATAATAAAACCACAATTAACTGCTACTATCAGATTAACAAGCATCTGAACATTATCTGGACATGCCTCCTGTCAGAACATTATCAGATTAACAAGCATCTAAACATTATCAGAACTTTGAGATACATAGATACTAGGAAATCTACTGCTATAGTATAGAAGAATAACAGTATTACAATATGCTAAACAATGGCAACTATAGTATTACAATATGTTAAACCATGGCAACAGACTTTGAGATACATGAATACTAGGAAATCTATTGCTAAGAAATTGAACCCACACTAAGAACTAATACCACAAAATCTACTGCTATAACTAAAAGTGTCGCCTATAATTAGATTGTTCTGGTATCTACCACAAAACAGAACTATAGTGTAAAATATAGATTGTGTCGCCTATAAATTGAACCATGGCAACTATAGTGTTCAGGTAGGAGTATCAAGTGCTAGAGAGATTGTGTGTATACAAAGGTTCTATGACTAAATAAGCTACACCACCTTGAATCCAGTCAATTTTTCACGCTTTATAAGTTTATCTGTTACTACACTGTGATTGAAACAAGCTACACAATCAGCCATGACAGTGACTGTATAACTTGAATGAGTCAAGACAGAAGACAAGAATTACTTTTAGTTTGCAGAACTCAATAGATGGCACAAATACTTAACAAAAGTTTGCAGATTAACATAGCCTGTATGTCAAAAGTTTGCAGATTAACATGACAGATGACAATATATGTAAACAACTACTATCATATAGACCTGGTTGAAGGCATAAACACAGACCTGGTTGCCCTGGTTGTCCTGTTTTGTATTATCCTCCAATCATTTGCATTATCCTCCAATCATTCTTGTGGACCTGTACAAAATAACAGCAAGGTAAAAATATAGTGATTAGAGAAAGAGAGGAAGTTATTAGAGACAAAAGAGTAAAAAATTAACTAGATAATATCAGGCAACACTAGCTAGATACCTTTTATATTTGGGTACTAGTACAACCAATCCTTGCAACAGATAAGGCATTCAAGCGTTTCTGGTGACATTGAGCTTCGATTATCGGCAAGAATTCGTCCGATAGCACTAAAAGCAGATTCTTAAGCAATAGTACTCAATGTTATTGCAAGAAAATCTCTTGCCATAGCTGAAAGCACCGGGTATTTGTTTGAATTAGTTTTCCACCAACTCAGAATTTTAAATCTTTCATCTGTTCTTACAAACTCTTCTTCTAAATAAGCATCAAGCTCAGACTTTGGAATACGCCTTCCTCTTCCTTGAGACCACTGAGCAAATTCTTGATCGCGCCTTCTTTTTCCAAGAACAGGCGAACCCAAAACATTTGTTGTTGCAGCAACACGAGAGGAACTTGGATTATCTTTTTGGACAATCTTTTCATATTTTTGAAAGTACTTTATGAACCAATTTCTAACTAACGCCACACTCGTCCCGATGTTAACATATTGCTCACACATCTTCTCATAAAAGAAGTCTAGAAAATCTATTTTCTTTGATGGGTCAAGTTAGTGGCTATGACTAGCGCCATGTTATATCTTCCTTTATCCCAATACTTATCAAATTTCTCATCCATTGCTCGACCCAAATCCTCTAACACATTATTGATTTGTCATTTTCTATTTCTTAGTGCTTGATGGATGCAAAGCACACTGTGTAAAAATAAATAAGATGTGGGATACCTATGTGCAGAAAATGCATTTGTAGCTTCCTCAAATGCTCCAAGAAACTCACCTACCGCCTGAACATTCTTCCACTCTTCATCATCTGGTGAAGGCTCAAGCTGCTCTTCAGCATATCTCTTGAATACGACATTGTATTCGCTGGCCTCCATGATCATATCCTATGTTGAATTCCAGCGGTTCAGAATATCAAAGATTAGTCCAGCTTTTGATGGTAGCCTTGATCTTTGAGCAATCTCATTGAAAGCTTGTATTCGGGACGGTGAGGAAACAATATGCCTAACTAACTCTCGTATCTTATGGATTGTCCTATGAGCAACTTTCATTCCATCTTGAACTAGGAGATTCAGTATATGTGCACAACATCGAACATGAAGATGCTCACCATTGAAAAGCATGTCAGAACCTCCATTTTCTTGAAGAAAATTGCATACTGATGTATTGTTTGATGCGTTGTCTAGAGTGATGGTGAACATTTTCTCTTTGATCCTCCACTGTAGCAAAGACCTTATAATTGCTTCCTCAATTGCAAGCCCAGTATGTGGATACTTGACATTTTCTTCTTCTTCAAAACAAAATCAGCATTTATATAGTGGACTGTCAAGCAAATGTAGCCCAATTTCTGATTTGATGTCCAGAGGTCAGATGTAAAGCATATTCGAGAGCTCAAACTTTGAAGTTCATTTTTCAACTCCTGCTTTAGCCTTTGGTATCTACTAAGTGAATCATTCCTCATTGTTTGACGCAACGCCGCTGAATGTTGGCTGCAAGGACTCCATACATGGAGCAAAGAAGGGATTATCAAACTTGTTGAATGCAACCTCAGCACTAATGCACCACTTAACCATCAACTCACAGGACTTTCTAGCAACAAATGTAAATGAACCTTCTGTAGGTTTCTTCTTCATTGTAATTACAAATCTCTTGTGATCCGGATCTGTAATTCTTAGACATGATTCTGCAATATGGTTTCGAAGACTGTTTGTCCCTGAATTTCTGTTGCTAGTCAACTTCATCCCACAGTATTTGCAAACAGCCTTCATCACCCCACTGACCTCAACCAAGTTTGACTTAAAATGCTCCCATACCTTAGCCCTTCTAGTAGGCGTGTGTTCTGACTGATCATCAGATGTACCATTAGTACTCGAACCTTCAGACACATGAGAAGCCATCTCTGTCTACAAGAAAAGTATAAAAATTCTTTCAGGATCCACAGCAAGTTAAGGAAGTATATAACAGAAGTATAGAAAACTAAAGCAAGCAACTCCGCTGCCCTAGAACAGAAAGTAAAGAATGCCAAAATAATAATCAGGATAAAAAACAATGCCAAAATAATAATTTGACCCTTCTGAGCAACCAGAGGGTTTCACAAAGCATTGGGACACATTATTATTTTATATATACTAGAATTTGTATCTACATGATCAGAGTATTTTTTATTATAAGATCTCCCAAGATAGTATTACAAACAAAGCAGCTCAGAAAACCATAGCAGCAAAGATAAACACCATGAAGGGCAGTAGCCATAACAATAAGTATTGCCTATACAAAATACAAGCTAATAATAAGCGGCATACTTAGGGTACACAGTGTACCGTACACTAATAGATGCAGTACAAATCTAACAACTTGTTTTAGCTTGTTGCATACTTGCAGGCTTGTAGCAACATTTCATCATTTGTACTGACTACTTACTAGTTCCCCCAAGTTTCCTACGCCTTGCACCACCAGACTCAAACTTCACAAATCGAAAAGATGAGTGCACTAAGAAGTTGACTTACTGTTCCTTGTTGATGTTGGTCAATTAACCAGCATCAACACATTAGTGAAAATATATACTAATTAATCAGCATCAACAAATTAATGAAATCAAGGGGGTACTATATATAGAACCTCTATAAGGTAGATAAGGATGGCATCCAGATTGGAATGGCTAGAAGCATATACTGTTGGAATGGGGAGCAGGCAGAAAATATAAACTAATTAACCAACGTCAACAAATTAGTGCTACTCCATTGCGCTGGAGTGGGGAGTAGGCAGAAATGCATCGACCTCACTCACGTCCACTACTACCAGCACCCTCCCCTTGAATTGCGATGTGCTGCACTAGATAGTAGCTCGCTGCTACGTCTCGCCGTTCCTGGGCACGAACTGACGCCGCTCCTGGCCACGAACTGGTACGCCGCTCCTGGCCACGAACTGATGACACCGAGACCCAAGAAAGACGGCTGGGAGAGGAGTGCGAGCTTTACCGGCGAGAAACAGACGCGAGGGTGAGGGCGTCGGGTGGGGAGGGCCGTGTCGCCGTAGTCGCGTCTCGCGCGCACCGCCTCGCGCGCGCCTGTTGCGGTCACGTCGCCTCGCGAGCGCCGCCTCGCCGTCGCCTCGCCTCTCGCGTGTAGACGCGCCACCTCGCACGCGTCGCTTGGGATGGAGAAGGTGGCGGCTGCCCGCCTGCCCTAGCGCCTCGCTCAATTGGAGAACTCGGCTGGTGCGGGCGTGCGACACGCTGGGGCTCAGTCGGTGAACCCATATGACAGAACCGGTTCCAACCCGCTATTGGCACAAACTCAACTCGCCGCAACCCGCTTCCTGTACAAACCCATTTCAACCCTTTCAAATATTTTTAAACCCAACCAAAAAATCTCATTTAACACCAACCCATTTGCAGGCCTAACTGCCCCGCCGTCCTTCTTGGGCCCCACGCCGGCGGCCCGCGTGCTGCCCTTCTGTTCCCCGATGAGCGGATTTTTGCAGCCGCCACGCGTGTCCGGGGGGCCGTCTCCGGGCGCGGATCGGCTGACTTCCGTCCGTTTACTGCAAGCGCTTGCAGTAAATAATATCAACCGTTTACTCTATCAGGCTCCTATCCAATGGCTGTGCGGTCTTCAGTCCATTCCAACGAGAATACAACGAAGAATACAAATATTTCTATTCCCTTCGTTCCAGAATAATTATTCATCTAAGTTTAGTTCAATATATTTTTATCAATGTTTTTTATAAATATAATAAATTTTAATATACATAAAAATATATATTATGAAAATATTTTTACGATGAATTTAAAAATACAAACACTAGGTTTTAAAACTTAATCAACTTTATAGAAATCATTTGTCAAATCTAGATGACATGAAACACAAACAAATATTTATTTTAGGACGGACTGTTTAAGCACCACAATCAAGCCATCAAAACTTTTTAAGCTGCTTGCTAGGCGAGCCTTATATATATGAAATATTGTACCGATACTTTGAACAATAATAGCACTCTACTGCAATTATGGAATTCATCTTAAATTCTTCCCTAACTTATTATTTTGGGTCTGAACATGAGAATTAAAGAGAAATAATAACTTAAGATACGATGAAAATGAGAATGAGAGATATAGAGATATAAACAATGTAATGAAAAGGTTCTGAGTCTAAAAGATAATTTATTACTCTCTCCTTTAGAAAACTATAACTATGAATTGGAAACCATTGAATTTTTTTTCTCTATTTCTAATACATGTCTATATCTCTCATTCTTTTTTTCATCATATCTGACTTTTTTTTATCTCTCCTTAGTTCTAAAATAATAAATCACGAGAGAATTTAAGATGAATTCCATAAATTTGTAGTAGAATGCTATTATTGTTCAAGGTATCAGTATAATATTTCATATATACACAGGCTCGCCGAGCAAGCAGCGAAAAAATTTTATGATGGCCTAATTGTTTATTTGGATTTCATACCATCTATATTTGACAAATAATTTTATAGATTTAATTAAGTTTTAAAAATAATATTTTTTACTTTTAAATTCATTATAAGATTTTCCAAATATATAATTTTATTATATATTAAAATTAGTTTATATTTATAAAAATTATTGATAAAAATATATTTAACTAAACTTATATGAATAATTATTTTGAAACAAAGTGAGTAGAAATCTTATAATTGTTGTATTCTCGGTGGAATGGACAACACCACACAGCCGTGGGAAAGAGTGGACGGTGGATATGATTTAATGCAAACACGTGCGGTAAACGAAACAGTACTTTTTTGAACTAATGAAATAATTTTAAAAAATTTTAGAAACTAATAAAATAATTTTAACTAACTTCAGAAACTAATGGAATAACTTTAAGAAATTTTAAGAATAACTCGGAGAGCACCTGCAGGGAAGAGCTTGATAATACGAAACTAACGGAACAATTTAAAAAATTTTGGAAACTTGTTGAGATTACGTACCTGGGTACCTACGGACCCAGTTTAGTCCCGAGACTCAGCTACGATATACGGCCCGTTACTCTAAAGGCTCAACCGGAGTTCACGAATGACTTCACCGTACCAAACTCCGAAGAGCTAGCCCAACCATTCGAGGGTTGAGTCACTCGAAGACAGCATACGTGAACAACTTTGGAAAATTTTGAAAACTTGAAGTAACTTTTTTGAATTACTGAAGATTAGCGGTTCAAATTCAAATTCAAATTCAAATTATGAGACCAAGCGCTCTAAACTCAAAACTTGGAGGAACTTAGAGAGCAGCTACATGAAAAGCTCCATGAAACAAAATTAACGGAATAACTTTAAATTTTTTTAGGAATTTTAGAAAACTTTTTAAAATTTTTGAAGATTAACTGTTCAAAAAACTCTAAAATTGAGATTAGAAAGAGAGAGGTTGTGCAACTAATTTAATTTACAAGCTATGAACAGTGATAATATAATTTTAAAATTTTATATAAGTCTACTAATATATTTTATTCCTGTGTTTTTATTGCTACATTTCAAACACCTTAATTCAAATAAACTTGAAAGCAAAAAATAATAAATGATCTAATTTTAATCAATATCATACATGCGGTTTTCTTAATTGTGATATATTTTTACTCTCTTTTTTCCCGCCCCGCTCGCTCCTTACGATGTGCAGATCTGAGCATTCCTGTGGCCGGACGAAGCAGCGTCGTCAGATAAAAAGCGACAGTCATTGTAGCTTACTGCACGCACTTGCAGTAAACAGCTTACGGTAGCCGATCCGCGCCCGCCGTCTCCACACCGTTGGTTGGCGCAGGTCAACGGCTATCCGCGATCGGCCGTACATTTGCAGGGGGGCCCTTGTGGGCAGTGTCCCGGCTTGGGTCCCCCGCACGCCCGTTCCCCTTGACATTTTCTTTACTACTGTTCCCCGTGCGGCCACACGATGAAGGTCATCGGCGCGGGTCTCCGCTGTCCTTGCCGTGGCATGCGGCTCCGGCATTGTGGCTGTGGCTTGGATCCTTCGACATTGTCGAGGAGGCCACCACCGATGACGGCACGCTCCATCAACTTCCCCTGCCCCCTCTCGGCGGAGGCTCATGCGTGGTCCCCTGATCTGCATTTGAGTCAGAACACCACAGCACCAAATCAGCCCCATCCTCTGCCCCTTGAATCCAACAGCTGCACCAAGTTGCCC
>BCLF01000073.1:177425-212205 GCA_001602275.1 Zoysia japonica | reverse complement strand
GCCCCCCCCCCCCCCCCCCAAATCCTCTGCCCATCCCTGGTGCTCTAATCGACCACCAAAATCAGCAGCACAGGCATCAAGTTAGTGTTTCCTCTATGCAGCTCCAACATCCTGTGCCCATTTCTCCTTATCCTCCTCTGCATCTGAGCACCCTGCACCAAGTCGCCTCCAATCCTCCCTCTCCCATCCATGTTGGTCAATCTGCCAACACATCATCCACACATAGAGGCACCTGTTGCAGCACGCTGATCTTCCAGTAGCAGTTTTGCACCAATCCCATCTTAATTCTAATTTATTCGAAATGATCTCAAATGCTACGATGTTACCATGTGAATTGTTTTATAATGACTTACAAAGTTACATTGGTCAATGGGCTTTGCAGCAGGAACAGCGAATTTGATTTTTGGAACATATTTAACCTCATTATGATTTTGATTTGCTGCTGTTTATTTTTATTTTTATTTTTTTGAAGAAAATAGCAGGTGCTCTGCCCTTTCATTATAGAAGAAGAAAAAAATTCAGACAATACAAGCGCTTTAAGCAGCTTAAGCTGCCACCATCACACCACCCTAGTCAGAAAAACCAAGAAAAACAACACACCAACCTAAGATCAAGCTTTCCTGAAGAACATCCGGAGAGCTTACGGACATAGCAAAAGCATCACAAGGAGCAAACTTAGCGCGCCATTTTGATCGCCAACAAGTATTGATCCCATTCTTCCTTCGCTAGGTGTGCCACCTGTAAGGAGTTTTTCTCTATGCCTTGGAATATTCTTCTGTTCCTTTCTTTCCATACATTCCACCATGTATATAGAAGCGCTCCAGAAAGCTGTTTCCTATGTTGTTTCTGCATTTTCCTTGTTGCCGTTTGGAACCACTTAGCCACTTCTTTGTTCTGTGTCCTTGTTCTTTGTAAGCTTGCAAGAGATATCCAGTTACATATATAATTGATGACCTGTTGAGCAAAGGTGCATTCAATAACTAGGTGGAAGGTAGTCTCTGTTTGATCTAGGCACAAAGGGCATATGACATTGTTGTCCCATCCTCGTTTATCTAAATTATCTGCTGTTAGAATCTTTTCATGCATAGCCACCCATCCAAACATGACCACCTTTGGTTCAGCTAGTGCTTTCCAGAGCCATTTTGTTTCAAACGGCTTCCTCACCTGCAAATTGCTCTCAATAAGCTGATTTTGTAGAGTATTACTTAGAAGCCGTTAATTCCAATTGTATTGCATCTCTCTGTCCTTCCTGCAGTACCACATCACTTAGGAGTGTCCAGATGTCAACATATTACTTGATCTGTTCTGTTGTTGTTATTCCTTTGACCATTTTAATCCAGTTTTTGTTTTCTAGCTCCTTTGCCACTACTCTGTTTTTGAATCTGACAATGGAGTAAAGGTTTGGTGCCCTGTCCATTAGCATTGTATTTCCTATCCATTTGACCTGCCAGAACAGCGCCATGTTCCCATCTCCTGACTTGAATTTTCGTGGAAGCGGCAAAACTGATTTCATCTTGTTTGGTACACTGGATTGGCAGGCCCTTCCAAGGCATTTCCTCTCTAATCCATTCATACCGCAACCAACGCTATTTATAGAAACATATACAGAAGCAGCTGTGGTCTATTCTTGTTTTATTTGCTGTAGAGAATTAATCTAAATTGAAAGGGTTCTTTATGCCTTTCACGAACAGGGAGTTTATAATCTTTCAGTATGCTGCTGCATCAAATTTTTTTCCCTAGTCATCCCTGCATTGAAAGTTAAACTGAACTCTTGTGAAATTTTTATTAGAACCATGAAAGGACAGTGAGTCAAAACAGTTAGCTTAGCTGTATATTTTTTATACTAAAAGGGTCTTTTAGTTGCAATAGGATGTTCAGATATAAAAGCTATCTGAAATTGCGGAGCAACTGGGGTTTACCACTCTAGTTCAGAGCTTATTCTGTTATTTCTTATTACTAGTCGGAGTGCCCTTACTACGCTATGGGCGAGACAAAGTGATGCAATCCCCTCTGGTACGGATAAGAAACATAGTATCCTTGGGATGTTTGAACTTCCTGAAAACATTCTTTTCACCAGTCTGAAAATGCAAGAATAAACCCCTATAACTGGAATAACAGCACAACTGATTACAATACCAATCCATATACATCCATGATCTAGTGATAAAAATCCCATAGGCTGGAATTACAAAATCTCCACAAATATTTAATTTGCTGGGATCAAGATTAACTGGTGGGCATGTTGAGTACTACTATGCTGACAATAAGAACTCTAGCTCTACTTATTAATTCTTGAAGCAAGGGGAATGTTATCACCTTCTCTTCTGATGCCAGGTTCATAACAAGCTTTCCTTTGATGGTAATCTTCTCGGTGTTTTTTATTTTGTGCAGCAAGCTGTTCAGCAGTCATCAACTCCTTTTTCTTGTTTTCTCTCAAGCCAGTTGCCTTTTGTGTTCATTAACTGGATCTATGTTATTATTTGGAACTAGTCTAATGCTCGTGCTAACGCTACGTGTTAAAGAAAAAAATACTACTCCCTCCCGTTTTAAAATATTAACACCGTTAACTTCTAAGATCAACTTTGATCATTCATCTTATTTAAAATTTATTTAAATGCTTAAAATTGTTAATTGTATTTCAAATGGTCAAAGCAAATTATAACAAAAATAGTATATTTATTGGTTTTTTTAATAAGCACAAATGGTCAAAGTTGATGTTATAAGTCAACGGTGTCAATATTTTAAAACCAGAGAGAGTATTAGTTAAGATACTACTAATAGTTATGTCTAACTTTCGTCATTCTACATGGACGTGCCTGCATTGGCACGTGTCATGGCAACAAAGTTCCTTGCTTGCATGAGGGTCCGCTAAAGCTTCTAATTCACTGTCCCAAAATAAGTGTTGATCTGAGTTTTGTGCCATCTAGATTTGATTCATGATTTTTATAGATTTGGTTAACTTCAAAAGCCTAGTAATTGTGCTTTTAAATTTATTATAAAAATACTTTCATAAATCACTCTGTTAGGAGTATCTGTGGTAAGGAACCGGTGGAGATGTTCTTAGGATCATTTGTTGATACGATAAAGTATTTTTTACAAAGAATAATATATAGGAAATAAACAGAAATCAATATTTGACATCCTCACACTCCGCTTATCCTTCTCATATGTGCATTGGCGCGTCATAACTTGCACCAGGGGCCCGCCCGTGCCTCATGAGAGATGCAGGAGGAGAAAATAAATCTGCCCTCAATGCAGGAGCGAGTGGGGCCAGGTAACAGGGGATGGGAGGCAGCGTGAGCGAGGAGATCCAGAGCCTCTTGTCCGTTGGATCTGTCATAATCCCCTAACAATCATTCTCATTCGTTAGATGTGTGATAGGGGATAATTCAGGTACAATTAATGGTGTAGAGAAAGATTTAATCATCTCTATTGGGAACAATCTTCCTTGGTGGACATAGTTTTGTTTCATTGGTGTATTATAAGGGTAGAGATATGAGTTATACCATTTTCTATCAGGGTGAGACTATTTGATAAATTTTTGAATGGACTCCGGCGTCTTCTCCCATCGGATGGTTCCATAGCCTACAACATCAATATAAAGACAAATCTTAAAAATGAGATTCAAGATTGGAATGAAGATCAGTGTATGCCTTATGCACATTACTGGGCTGGAGTTACATGTGATGAAAAAGGACTGACAATATGTGTTATCATCATTGTAAGTAGAACCGAGTCGGAGTTCATTGATGCAAGATGCTCTTACCCTTTGCAGGGTAAAATAAAAGTCGCAAATCATTTTATTCATTTGGAACAGGAACTTTTCTAGCATGGGCATCTCTCGATCTATTTCATTGGATATTGCGAAGCTGACTGCCTTGACTTATGTAACACTTCGTGTTTCTAAATAAGAAGTCATTTTGTTCAAATTCGAAATCACGGAAACTGAGCTCAAAAAGGATTTAATTCCAGCTAGTTTGCATTTAAGTTTGAATTTAAAAATGTGAGTTCAAAATTTTCAATGAAATGATGTGAAACAAAATTTTAACTTGGAAGTTCATGCAAAAACTTGAATTTTAGAAGTTTTTGTAAAATTTTATTTAAGGTTTAAAGGTTTCAAATAAATTATGTTTCTCCGAAAAGCTTGCCTGACTTTGAAATTCAATAACTTTTTATTTATTTCTATTTTCAACTTGACTCAAAAATAAAAGTTGTTCCTTTATAAAAGTTTTACCACGCTACCAAATTTCAATAGTTTTAAAGCTCGGGAAAGGATGCCTTTCGGATTAAAACAGAAAGCAGCGCAGGAATTCAGAAAATCGGGAAAAAGGACACGGAGCCCGCCTGTCAGTCTCTAGCCCGCTCCTTTCCGAACCTCCAGACGCCACCGCACAGGCCAGCTGCTGCTGCTCGCGCGCCTCTTGCCGTGCATGGACGCCACGCCTCCGGTGACGTGCCCCCTTGAGTTAATCCGCGCGAGTAGCACTGAAAGTTGCCTAGAGGAGGGGGGGGGGGCTGAATAGGTAACCTAAAATAAAGATCAAACTCGATGAGCTGTCAGACCATTGGAGTCTTCGTTAATGTGCTGGATACTCCGGTCATCGAAATGTCAGTAACTTGCCGGAACCTTCGATAAACCTGGAACTTGGACGAAATTTGAATCTAAGCAAGTTTTAGCAAGATCTAGCAAATTTCACTTGAATCAAAAGATTGCAATATGATATAAGAACTAGATCTAAGCAATTAGACAAGCTAAAAACTAGAGAGCAAGTAGATTGGAGCAAATCTATGAAAATGAGACACAAGAACAATATGAACTTGCAAGTAAGTAAAGAACACGAAGAGACACAAGATTTTACTCTGAAGTTCGAGTTCGCAAAGGAACTCTACGTCTCCGTTGAGAGGTCCACAAAGAACCGGATCTCACTCGATCCTTTCTCTCACTCAACCAATCACAAAGGTGAGGTTGAGTTCTTACTATCAAGTTCTTGTCGAGAAGGGAGAACAAACTTTCTAGGGCGTCACCACACGATTTGAGAGCTCCCGGGCACGCCTAGCCATCTTGGAGCAAAGCTCCAAGAGAAATGAACTCAAGTCAAAGCTCAACGATGCCTCAAATGCTCAATGGGTGTGAAATCACTTCTGTCTCAAACCCTAGCTCAAATCTTACAAGCTTAGGCCTTGGAAGGAAGTGAGAGAGTGTTGTTTGAAGCTCTAAGAGAGTGCTTTTCGAGTGTGAGTCGCCAGCCCTCTCAAAAGGGGCTGAGGGGGGTATAAATACCTGGGCTCCAAAAAGTAGCCGTTGGACTGGCTTCTGACTGACCGGATACTCCGGCACTTTGCCGGACACTCCGGTCCACCGGAGTCTCCGTCCATATGCCGAATACTTCGGTGAGGCCTCTCGGGTTGGCAGACTGAGCCACCGGAGTCTCCGGCACTGTGCCGGATACTCTGGTGAGCCCTCTCGGGTGCGGGTTGCTAGGCCACCGGAGGCTCTGGCACTCTGCGGAACACTCCGGTGAGCCTTCTCGGGTAAAGCCAGTAAGCCTTACCGGAGACTCCGACAATGTGTCGGATACTCCGGTAAAGAGTCTTGGATTGGATCAAGATTTGAGCATTTTTGGCACTTTGAGACCTCAATTTGAGTCCCCCTTGATAGTACGGCATACCTAGACTCAAGAAATGATAAAAACTAGTATTCTTCCTTGAGAAAAGGCTCTGTGACTTGATCCAAGAAAATTGAAGGGTCTTTTTTTTCTTTCAGTATTCTTTTCTTCTTTTTGAAACTTCTCGGCTGTCAATACACTTAACAAATATCATTAGCTCTTGGAACGGTTCGTCATCATCCACCAAAACCCACTAGGGGGCCTAGATGCACATTCAATCTCCTCCTTTCTGGTGATTGATGACAACTCATTCAAAGCTTCAACTAAAAATATAATCAATGATTTTAGATGCTTGTGATATATGAAGCTCCCCCTAAGTATGTGCATAGACTTGAATCCCTTATTTTGGACATAACAAGTGTAATGCGTATGATAATAAATATTCACACAACAAGTATATGAAGATCAAAAAGAACATTTCACCATTACACCATCACATATCATAAGCAACATTTAATAAATAGCAACATAAAAATCAAATCTCACAAATAGAGTATGAATAGAGCTATTACACACCACAAATCACATAGTCTTATACTAACACTCACACAAGTCTTATATGCCCATCATTACAATAATATAAGCCCGAAGATAAAGATAGATGACATGAAGGATATCTTCTCCCCTTTGGCACCACATCACCAAAAAGGAGAAAAGAATGCAAAGTGAAAGCTCAAGTAGTGGCATCGTATCCTCATCTCCTTCCTCATCATCCTCTTCCTCATCTCCATCTCCTTCCTCGTCGCCTTCTTCCTCTTCGCCTTCTTCCTCTTGTTCATGCTCACGCGCCAAGCGTTGAGCATAAGCAAGGGGATCCCAAGGGTTGTCAAAGACAGGAGGCTCGGGGAAATCCGAAAACTCTTGGAAAGGAGGAAGATTGATGCGAAGATGGGAGGCAATAACGTCTTGCCGATCCGCAAGAGACTGAGAGGTCTCACGAGTCTCGTGGCGGTGCTCTCTAATCTCTGTAGCGGCGTTGTGAGTACAAACGCTAAAGATGGACTTGAGAGCACGAGCAATGAAATTGGAAGAGGAAGACTTACGATACTTGGACTTGGGGACACCGTGAGAGGGAGCACGGGAGGAAGATTCACCTCTAGAAGGTGGAGGAGTTGCTGCACGAGAGGTAGATCCAAGAGAGGCGCCGATGGCTCGAATGCGATAAGGGTTGTGCTTCACTTCACAATAAAGCCGGCCACCTAGCACACGATGGATCATCCGCATGATGTAAGGAGCATAGCTGCAGCTCCGGATCCCAGTGGTGGAGGTGATGATGATCTCCTGGTAGATGAAATCAAACACACTAAAACCTCCTCGAGTGTCATCAATATCTTGCATCCAAAAGAGCAAGTTCCTCGCTATTTGCATGACACTCGAGGCATCTCCATAACGAGGGCACAAAGTGACACGGAACAAAGAATTGAGATACTTGAAGTAAGGGATCATGCCGTGCACCTTGCTAAGACTGACGGGTTCGTACCTCTCATCACAGAGAAATGATATCTCTCCATCAAGCAAGACCCGCTCAGTGTGAATCTTGTACTTTGCCAGATCATCAGGACCAAAGCCAAGATACGCTGCAAACTGGGAGTAAGAGATCTCAAAATGGTTGCCTTCTAAAGTCCAGTGAAGAATCTCCTCATCTCCAGACCTGTCAATCCACAGAGTGGTGTAGAACTGTGCAATGATCTCTTCACACCAGTCCTGTCTCATTTCCATAATGGCCTTGCAGCCCCTCTGCTCACAAACAGCAATGATCTGATTGAAGACTGGATTCTCAGCTGCACTCATATAGTCCCAGCCAATCCACTTCATCGGAGTGGTCCTGTCCTTCTTGTCAACAATCACAGACTTATACTAATCCATGTGAAAAAGATTGTGGAACCTGTAATCTGCACATCCAGACTGCCTCTCATAGAGATATGGATCTGAGTACCGGTCACGAGAGAAATCATGAGACCCTTTGGAGTAGTTGATTGGCTTCATTGGAGTCTCAAAGAGTGTCCTGTTTCCAAACACTGGATCTTTGACTGTATAGTGCTTGGTACTGTTCAACTCCTGAGGGGCCAACTGCTCTGCAGAACCACTTGCAAGTCCCTTCCCTTTGCCTTTGCCTTGCCCACCTCCGGTGCTCTTACTTGGAGGCAAGGTGGAACCACGAGGAACATTTCGAATCACAATCCCTTGCTGTGGCCCGGGTTGGTTCTTCGAAGCGGCAACCTTCCGCTTGCGCTTGGGGCAATCCTCATGGTCACTTTGAATTTCTGAGTCATCTTGCGGTGGAGGAGCTCTCCTATCACGACCCATCTATCACAAAATTTTTTTTTGCAGAAGCACCACTGAGAACAATGACAAGATAGGCCAAAAGAGGTGAAGAAAGTTGCACAAGTTCACAGACGAACCGGAGTCTCCGGTATCCTCCCGAACACTCCGGTAACCGGATCCTTCGGTAGGTTGCCGGACACTCCGGTAAGCCGTGTTCTTGGCAAGAATCGACGAGATCTCCCTAACGGTCCGGGGCATTGTAACCAATCTTTTGGCATTGCAAGAATACACCAAAAGACATTGATCCACCGAAGGAAATCCCCTAGAACGGCCTATGGAGAGAGATCGGGAAATTTGAGATTTTGAACAAAATACCTCGTTTTTTGCTCCGATCCGACTGGGAAAAACGATTAAGAATGCAAGAGGAAGCCTCAAGAAGCCTTGGACTTCAATCCCTTGCAAGAACTCGGCCCGATCCGACGGATTTTGTGGTGGTGGGGATTTTGGAATGAGAGAGGCGCGTTGGGAGCTGTTGAAGGCAAATAGTTGATGAACGTTGGAAGTGGGACCCGCAGAGGTTTAAATACCTCCAGGCCACCAGACACTTCGGTAAAGTGCCGGAGTCTCCGGCTACCGGACTATCCGACAAGATGCCGGAGTCTCCGGTAGGCCTTCTCGGGTTCGGCCACAAGAGCCACCGGACACTCCGGCAAAGTGACGGATAGTCCGGTGAGCCTTCTCAGGACAGGAGAAGGAAATTCGAAGAAATCCTTGGAATTTTGGATAGAACTTTAGAGATTTTGCAGGAATAGGCTAATATATAATATAGATGGACATATAAATACTTTGTCATAAAGTGATCATTAACAATCAATAATCAAAGCAATGATCACTTTACAATAAAGTTGATCCTAAGACCAAGAACGATAAAATACTTTGAAAAACACTCAACATTTTTGCAAGATCTTTTGTTTCACAAGCAAATAGAAAATAACAATCAGATGTGCATTACTTCAAGCCACATTTCGAGAATCAATGATATTAAGCTCACTTCTAAACTCACAGAAACGCTTCTCATCTAGTGGCTTGGTAAAGATATCGGCTAGTTGTTCTTTGGAGGGTACATGATATATCTCAATATCCCCTTTGAGTGTATGTTCTCTCAATAAATAGTGTCAGATGTCTATGTGCTTTGTGCGGTTATGATCACAAAGATTATTAGCAATCTTTATGGCACTCTCATTGTCACATAGGAGAGGAACTTTGTTCTCAAAGTAACCAAAGTCTTTCAGGGTTTGCCTCATCCATAGCAATTGGGCACAACAACTACCCGCAGCTATGTATTCGGCTTCGGCGATGGATAGAGCAACAGAGTTTTGTTTCTTAGAGGACCAAGATACTAGGGATCTTCCCAAAAATTGGCAAGTCTCCGATGTGCTCTTCCTATCCACTTTGCATCCGGCATAATCCGCATCAGAATATCCAATGAGATTAAAAGTGGAACCCTTTGGATACCGAAGCCCTAGGTTGGGTGTGTAAACTAAATATCTTAAGATTCTCTTTACGGCCCTTAAATGGCACTCCTTAGGAGCGGCTTGAAATCTTGCACATACACACACTAAGCATGATATCGGGCCTAGATGCACAAAGGTAAAGCAAAGACCCAATCATGGAGCGATATACCTTTTGGTCCATCGCTTGTCCACCGAAGTCAAGATCAAGATGACTATTTGTTCTCATAGGAGTCTTGATAGGCTTAGCATCTGTCATCTTGAACTTCTTGAGAATGTTATGGGTGTACTTAGTTTGGCTTATGAACGTCCCTTCCTTGAGTTGTTTGGCTTGAAAGCCGAGGAAGAACGTCAACTCTCCCATCATTGACATCTCAAACCTCTTTGTCATAGTTTTACTAAACTCATCACAAAAAGTTTTGTTAGTGGAACCAAATATTATGTCATCGACATAAATTTGGCACACAAATAAATCTTTATCAACTCTTTTTGTGAAGAGAGTGTAGTCGGCTTTTCCAATAGTAAAACCACTTTTAATAAGAAAATCTCTAAGGCATTCATACATGCTCTAGGAGCTTGCTTTAGCTCATAGAGCACCTTATGGAGTTTATAAACATGGTTAGGATAGTCATCATCTTCAAAGACCGGTGTTTGCTCCACGTACACTTCTTCCTTGATAGGCCCGTTGAGGAACGCACTTTTCATATCCATTTGATATAGCTTGAAATCATGTTAAGTAGCATAGGCAAGTAATATACGAATTGACTCAAGCCTAGCTACATGGGCAAAAGTTTCATCGAAATCCAAACCTTTAACTTGTGAATAACCTTTTGCCACAAGTCTTGCCTTGTTTCTTGTCACGACTCCATGCTCATCTTGTTTATTGCGGAACACCCATTTAGTGCACACAACATTTTGACTTGGTCGCTCCACCAAGGACCAGACTTCATTCCTCTTGAAGTTATTCAACTCTTTTTCCATGGCCATCACCCAATCCGGATCACGAAGTGCATCTTCTACCCTAAATGGTTTCAAAGAGGAAACAAAAGAGTAATGTTCACAAAAGTAGCGACTCGTGATCTAGTGGTTGCCCCTTTTTCAATATCACCAAGAATGTTGTCCACAGGGTGATCTCTTTGGATACTTTGATGAACTCTTGGGTGTGACACAAGTCTTGATCGATCTTGTTCTTCTTCTTCATCATCTCCCCCTTGATCATTGCCATCTTCTTTTTCTTGGACTTCGTCTTGTGTTGGTGGTGATGCTTCATTGGAGGATGGATCATCTTGGATATCTTGTGGATCACGTGGACGCACATCACCAATTGCCATCATTCTCAATGCATCACATGGAGCTTCTTCATCATCTAAAACATCAAGATCAACTTGCTCTACTTGAGAGACATTAGTCTCATCAAACACCGCATCACACGTGATTTCAACTAAACCGGAGTTTTTGTTAAAGACACGATAGGCACGAGTGTTTGAATCATAACCAAGCAAGAAACCTTCGTCCGTCTTTGAAGCAAACTTGGATGATTTGTGTTTTTTGTTGAGAATATAACACTTGCTTCCAAAGACACGAAAGTAAGAGACATTTAGTTTCTTACCGATTAGAAGCTCATAGGGGGTCTTCTTCAAGATCCGATGAAGATAGAGTCGGTTAGTTGCATGACAAGCCGTGTTCATCGCTTCGGCCCAAAAACGATCGGAGGTCTTGTATTCATCAAGCATGGTTCTTGTCATCTCTATAAGAGTGCGGTTCTCCCTTTCGGCAACTCCGTTTTGTTGAGGGGAGTAGGGTGCCGAAAACTCATGCTTGATGCCTTCTTCATCAAAATACTCCTCCACTTGAGTGTTCTTGAATTCGCTTCCACTGTCACTTCTTATCTTTTTGACTCTTAAACCGAATTCATTTTGAGCTCTTCTTAAGAACTTCTTGAGTTCTCTCTGAGTTTCACTCTTATCATGCAAAAAGAACACTCAAGTGAAACGAGAATAATCATCAACAATTACAAGACCATATTTGTTACTGCCAATGCTTATGTAGGTTATTGGACCAAAGAGATCCATATGAAGCAATTCCAATGGCCTTGTTGTTGTCACGATATTCTTGGCGGGATGTGGCGCTCCAACTTGTTTTCCGGATTGACATGCTCCACATAGCTTATCTTTCTCAAATACAACATTGGTTAGTCCTAAAATGTGACCGCCTTTTAGGAGCTTATTAAGATTTCTCATTTCAACATGGGTCAGTCTCCTATGCCATAACCAACCCATGTTGTACTTTGCAATTAAGCATGTATCAAGTTGAGCCTTGTCCATTGAAAAATCAACGAGATAAAGCTTTCCCTTTAACACACCCTTAAAAGCAATTGAGTCATCTCTCCTTCTAAAGACCGTCACTCCCTTATTAGTGAACAAACAATTGTAGCCCATCTCACAAAGTTATGAGACAGACAATGTAACATCCCGGAATTTTGAATTAATAAAGTGGCGAATTTTTTTTTCCCAAATTCCATTCCGATTAAATCGTCTGTCTCAATTTTCGTTCCGTTCAAAAATCATTTGCCCCGAACTTCGTTCCGTCCAAATTTGAAATCCTTTTATCCAAATTGTTCTGGTGCCGAAATAATTTAGTCCGCGTATTTTACGTTGGGACTAAAATTATTTTTCGGGATCTCCTAATTAATTTTTCAGATCTCTAATTATATTTTCTCTGATTAATTTTTTCAGCCTTAATTGTTTCACGTTTTTCAATTAAATTTCTAGATTAATTCCTAACCCTACCTCATTTTTACCTCCTATAAAACCCCCTCTCATCTTAATCCCTTTTCCTCTCTTCATTTGTCCAGAACAAATCCCTAACCGCTTCCCTCCTGCTCCATCTCAATCCTCGCGCCGCGTCTGCTCCTCTCTTCGATCTACGCGCCACGAGACACCGCCTCCTTCCGCTGGATCCAGCGCGCGCCGCGCGAGCCGTCTTCGGTCCTGTCGCCCGACCCCACCGCTGGAGTCCGCGACGTCAACACGAGCCGCGTCGCGCTGCTGTCATTGTCACGCGCAGGTCCCGCGTCGCCGTTTCCGCCAGCCGCGTTGCAGCATTGCCTGATCCACTGGTCCAAGCGCCGTCCCCGCGTGAAGTCTCGTCGACGTCCTGCCTCGAAGCCGGTCACCGCACGCCGTCTCCTACCCGCCTCCAGTACCTGCGTCCAGTCCGTCGCGCGTCATCGATCCCCGCGTCGTCACCACACCGAGTTGCCACGCCGATTCTCCGATTTTCCACGTCGGTTCTCCGATTTCCCGTCTCTGATTTCCAGTGCTGGTGAGAATAATTTCCTCTCTCTTCAATTCCTTTTCCCTTTCCGATTAATTGTTAGATTAATTGCTAATTGATTCTGCGATTAATTATTCTGCAATTAATCCAATTCCTTGTGGTCTCGATTGTCTACAATTTTCGGGGAACTTCGTTTGATCTCCGATTATTCTCAAAATTTTTCCGTTAATTTGTCTCGTCGCGTTGTCGTGTAGGGTTGTTCCGGAAAACATTTTGCGCACGTTTAGTCTAGTAGTTTCAATTTAGATTTAATTTCCGGTTTTAATTGTCGCGTAATTAGTGTCTAATACCCTGTTCGTTTTGTGTTTAGCCGGTGTTCTCGAGGAGGAGTTCCGCGAGCCAGCTCAGTTCGACGACTCGGATCCCGACTACGATCCCGATTTGCTAGGCAAGTCGCGTTCCTTAATCACTTTGTACCTAGTATTTTAAACTGTATGTTTTGTTTGCAACCCTAATTTGCATGCCAACTATTTTAAAATGTGCTAGCAACATTCCTAAGCCGTGCCTATTTACTGTTCCACAAATATCAACCCTAGGATTGCTTTAGAACATTTATTTTATTTTTATGCTTAGCCATGCTTAGTCGCATTTATTTTTATCTCACACCTATCACTCTAAAAATGGAATTTGTGTTAAATGCTTTTGTACTGTGCTTCAAATGTGTGAGTTTTACAAATAACTGTACATAACTATTTAGTGGGGGCAGGTTGGAGTATGAAGAGCTGGGGGACTTTTGGGAAGTCTCTGTTGGCGTACCTGTTGCAGGTACAACAGGAAGATCCGGGCTGGGATCTTTCTGTGAGACTTGTTGTTGACGTTGAGGTTGGAGTTGGTGCCTGCCCCAGCAATTAAGGACCGAGTCCTTCGAGCCTTGTACGCTCAGTTGACAACCATGCACACCACGTTACTCTGTATGGGCAGTTGGCTTGATCTTGAAGCTTGCCGAGACTGGTTGTTTACCCGTGGGTTGGCGGTGTTGTGTTAGTGTGGTGTAGAGCTATGACTCCCCACATGAGATCGAGATACTCCACCTGATCAGTGGTAGGCTCTTCACAGCTCCAGGACCCGATTGCGTAGGTTTTTGGGATCCCTATCTTGGTGGACGGATGACGCCAGTTAAAGCTTGTGGACGGGTCTTGTGTGTTCGTCGGGACTACGACGGTAGTTTCCGATGACGCTTCTCGTGGGTCCAGGTGCATAACCTCTGCAGAGTTCTGGTCGATGCGCATTGCCACCTCTTTTTGGAAGGACACCCCCTGAATTGTGCTCCTCGTTGAGTAGTTTTGCTTTTCTTCCTCCTCTCCTTTTTAAAAATATTTTTGACTCCGGCCTTTGAGCTGTGGCCAAGTGTGGAGATTACATCGGCATTAAAATGAACCCCCGTCCGAGATAACAGAGATCTCTGCGGGGCAAAATAATAAAATTTGACAGTTTTAAAATAAAGCTTTATTGCATCTTTAAATAAGATAAAATGTTTGAAACTTGCATTTAGCACTTGAGCCAGGCCTTTACCCTTGAAACCATTTGCATGCATACATTGTTGTTAGGTAGTACGCGGTTTGCTGAGTATTCATGCTCACGGCTTTCTAATTTATTGTTTTCAGAGGATACTCTCAGCTTCGACTTCGACTACGTTTCTGACGGTCCGTGACGTCCGCTCCTGCGCTCAAGCTAGCCTGTGTGAAGGAGGTTCGCTACTGCTACCATGTTGATGCTTCCGCTGTCGCTCTTGTTGGATTCTCGATAGTGATATATCTGCTCTGAGATGTTTTCGGCCTGCGTGCCGATGGACCCCTTTGGAGGATTTTATTCTAATAATTTCACTTTGACCTGCTATTTTCTATTCTTGTTTCTTGTTTAATATTTCTGTTATGGTTTTTTGATTGATCGCTTGTGATGTCGTGCTTGCCAAACTCCTGGGATTGGCAAAGTCACGGAAGATCGAGACTTATCGAAAGGTAAAGAAAATCTCGGTCGCTACAGACAACAAATTGTAGTTTAAAGAATCAACAAGCAAAACATTAGAAATTGAATGCTCGGTTGTGATAGCAACTTTACCATAACCTCGCACTCTTCCTTGACCGTTGTCACCAAATGTAATGGTTTCCATTTCATCCTCATTCTCTTGATATGAGGTGAACATCCTATTCTCTCCGGTCATATAATTAGTGCATCCACTATCTAGCACCCAACTTGATCCACTGGAGAAGTACACCTACAAAACAAGTTTAAGCCTTATTTTTAGGTACCCAAATTTGTTTGGGTCCTTTCACATTAATCACAAGAGTCTTGGGCACCCACACACAAGCTTTTGAGTTCTTGTTGCGTGGCCCAACATACTTAGCAATAATTCTATCATGCTTATTTTTCATTAGAACATATGATGCATCAAAAGTTTGAAATAGCATGGGCATCGAAATAGAAGCATTAGTATGAGAATCATAAGACTTTGAAAGATCATTGGTGACTTTGATCTTGGCTTGCTTCTTTTGGTAAGTTCCCTCTTTTGTGAACTTTGGAAATTCAGAGACATTCTTCATTTCTCTTGCATTTTGGTTGCCGCCATGAACATAGCCAATCCCATCCTTCACATGAAGATGCCTTGTGTTTAAATATGCACTTCTTGCATATTCAACTTTCTTACCATCAAGCTCTTGCTTCTTTTGTTTAACTTGCGCTTTCAAAGTTTTCACTTGATCTTTCAAGTCATGAATCAATTTAACATTAGTAGCACAAGCTTTAATATCAACATTTTTACATCAACGCTTGCCCTCCTTAGCCATCATGCATGTATGAGTAGTGCTCTTGCTTTTCTTAGAGTTGGTGAAGAGAGATTTACTTGATGAGGATTTTTTGATGGCGAATGTAGCAACACCTTCATCATCTGAGTCGGAACTCTCCTCATTTGAGTCCCACTCCATGCCAAGATGTGCTTCACCGGAATACTTCTTCTTGAAGAACTTCTTGTCCTTGTTGAAGTTCTTCTTGTTTTTCTTCTTGCCATCACGATAGTTGCGCTCTTTTCTCATAAATTTCTTGAATCTTTTGACAAAGAGCGCCATGTCCTCATTATCAAGATCAGAGCTCTCATCTTCATTACTTGAGCTCTCTTCAACAATCTTCTTGCCTTTGCTCTTCTTGCTAGCCTTGAGAGCTATATCTTGATTCTTTGTGCTTGATGTGCCCTTTGCCAAACTCTTCACATATTGGGCTTCCTTCTCCATCATCTCATGATTGATTTTTCCAAGCACTTCATCGGGAGTCATCCTCTTGTAGTTAGGGCTCTCACGAATTAGTGTACACAAGGTTGTGTTCTTAACCGTGTAAGCCCTAATCATCTTCACAACCTCATGATCGCTCCAATTCTTGCTTCCATAGGCTTTAATCTTGTTGACTAGAATCTTGAGCCGGTTGTACATCTCTCGAGGAGTCTCATTGTCTTCCATCACAAATCTCCCCAATTCTCCCTCAATCATCTCAATCTTGACAATTCTTATGGTCTTGGTGCCTTCATGAGCAACTCAAAGTGTATCCCAAATCTCCTTTGCCGAGTTCAACCCATCAACCTTGTTGAACTCATCTTGATTAAGCGATGAGAGAAGAACCGTCACTGCTTGAGCATTTCGGTGGAGATCTTGTTCTTGTTCTGGAGTAAGTTCTTCATCGTCATCACTATCCGGATATTCAACACCTGTACAAACAATATCCCAAATGCTCGGGTGGAGGGAAAATAGGTGATACTTCATGTTGTGCCTCCACTTGGTATAATTCACCCCATCAAATTGAGGTGGTTTACCAATGGGTAACGACAAGAAGTTAGCGTTAGAGTTAAAACGAGAATAATTAAAAGGAGTTTGAGTATAGTCCTTCTTATCTCCTTTCCCCTTTTTCTTCTTCTTCTCCTCTTTGCTCCTCCTCTTGACACGTAAGAAAGATTCCGCACCATTGTCACTTGCGGCGGAGTTATCAACCACTTCTTTTGATTTTCCGCTCTTTGAACTTGCATTTTTTTCAACGTCCGACATCTTCTCTCCAAGCGGTTAAGCTCGATTCGGAGAGTTAGGCTCTGATACTAATTGAAAGTTGCCTAGAGGAGGGTGAATAGGCAACCTAAAATAATTCCTGAAAGATCAAACTCGATGAACTGTCAGACCACCGGAGTCTTCGGTAATGTGCCGGATACTCCGGTCACCGGAATGTTCGGTAACTTGCCGGAACCTCCGGTAAACTTGGAACTTGGACGAAATTTGAATCTAAGCAAGTTTTAGCAAGATCTAGCAAATTTCACTTCAATCAAAAGATTGCAATATGATATAAGAACTAGATCTAAGCAATTAGACAAGCTAGAAACTAGAGAGCAAGTAGATCGGAGCAAATCTATGAAAATGAGACACAAGAACAATATGAACTTGCAAGTAAGTAAAGAACACAAAGAGATACAAGATTTTACTCCGAAGTTCGAGTTCGTAAAGGAACTCTACGTCTCCGTTGAGAGGTCCACAAAGAACCGGATCTCACTCGATCTTTTCTCTCACTCAACCAACCACAAAGGTGAGGTTGAGTTCTTACTATCAAGTTCTTGTCGGGAAGGGAGAACAAACTTCCCGGAGCGTCAACACACGATTTGAGAGCTCTCGGGCATGCCTAGCCGTCTACGAGCAAAGCTCCAAGAGAAATGAACTCAAGTTGAAGCTCAACGATGCCTCAAATGCTCAATGGGCGTGGAATCACTTCTCTCTCAAACCCTAGCTCAAATCTTACAAGCTTAGGCCTTGGAAGGGAGTGGGAGAGTGTTTTTTGAAGCTCAAGAGAGTGCTTTTCGGGTGTGAGTCGCCAGCCCTCTCAAAAGGGGTTGAGGGGGTATAAATACCCGAGCTCCAAAAAATAGCCGTTGGACTGGCTTCTGACTGACCGGATACTCCGGCACTTTGCCGGACACTCCGGTCCACCGGAGTCTCCGTCCATATGCCGGATACTCCGGTGAGGCCTCTCGGGTTGGCAGACTGAGCCACCGAAGTCTCCGGCACTGTGCCGGATACTCCGGTGAGCCCTCTTGGGTGCGGGCTGCTAGGCCACCGGAGGCTCTGGCACTTTGCCGAACACTCCGGTGAGCCTTCTCGGGTAAAGCCAGTAAGCCTTACCGGAGACTCCGGCAATGTGCCGGATACTCCGGTAAGGAGTATCGGGTTGAATCAAGATTTGAGCATTTTTAACACTTTGAGACCTCAATTTGAGTCCTCCTTGATAGTACGGCATACCTAGACTCAAGAAATGATAAAAACTAGTATTCTTCCTTGAGAAAACGCTCCGTGAGTTGATCCAAAAAAATTGAGGGGTCTTCTTTTTCTTTCAGTATTCTTTTCTTCTTTTTGAAACTTCTCGGCTGTCAATACACTTAACAAATATCATTAGCTCTTTGAACGGTTCGTCATCATCCACCAAAACCCACTAGGTGGCCTAGATGCACTTTCAAGCACTCCCCTGGCCAGCGCCTCTCCTTCCCTCTCCCTGCTCTCTCATTCTCGGCTCTCACCCCGCCTCGGCCACACGACGTCACCGTGAACCACCACAACTGAGCCAGGCTCCAGCCCGAGATCCCCGACAAGCAGCAGCGCCACTTTCATCTCGCACTCCCTGAGATGCCCAACCGAGCCAGGCTCCAACTCGCCTCCCCTTCCACTTAGATGCCCACATTTCGATCTTTCCCCAGGTTTTGGTGTTTTGGAATCTCCGGCCGCTCTTCGGTGAAATCCGACGAATCTCGTTGGAGCTACCTCGATTCTCCTGGTCCATAGCTTCTTGTCTTCCTTGAACACCCCTGGAACCACGAATTTCTAAGAACCATTGACTCTCTCCCCAGAAATTTCAGGTCCAATCTCCGCCGGCCGCATGAACCGACGACCCCGTCGACGACAACCATCTTCAGGGCACCCTCAACGACGTCTTCTTCCGTGCTGTGCTTCTTCGCCCTCCGGTGAAGCTGTAGGAGCAAGTTTCGCCAGTTTTTGTCAACCAAGTCGAGCTCTACGCCTCGCCGAACATCCGCCCGCCGTCTCCTCGCATCAACGACCACTTTCCGGTGAGCGCTTCGCCTCGCTGACCCTCCCGCTGGTGTTCCCTTGGCGCGTTGGTCGTTTTAGCCCTGAGTCCGTCATGCTTGGCTGCTGGAATCTCCTCGCCGGCGAGCGCCGTCGGCCACCGGCTACCCTGGCCGCGCGCCTGGGAGCCGAGCTCCCAGGGCTCCGTTGGGCCATGCGCCTGGGTCGTACGCCCCTCTCGTGCAGGCCCTTGCGGCCTTTGCCACCAATGGGCCGCAATGTGGCCGGCCCAATCCAATCAAGTCTAGAATTTTTATTATTTGCGAATTCATTTATTTAAGTCATCAGAAATGCTTTCAAATTTGTAACATTCGTAGAAAATTCATCTTAGCTCGAAAAATTATGAAATAAATTTTGTTAGGATCCTCTCAACTAGAAGTATATTCTGAAGCTAACTATTTTTCATTTTATGCATAAAATTTATTTACATAATTTAGATTATATAATAATTCATTAATGCATTATCATTATTCTTTGGCACGATAAAATATTAAAAAGTTTACCTTTTTGTTTCTTTAGTCAAACTTTATGTTTTATAAAAATTGTATATTTAATTTCATTAAAAATACTTTTGTAAATGTTTTATTTTTTTAAATAGCATTTAATTCATTACAAATCCAATTGATTTCAATAAATCCTGAAAATTTCTCAAAAATTCCTTTATAACCTTTCTGATTTTGTGATCTACTAAAATTATATTTTATGTTTTCAAAAACCATTTTAAAGAAGTTTTGCAACTAAATTTGTGTCTTTTGAAAATAAAAAGCTGCCATCGCATGTGATTTTATTTAAAGTTAAACACCATTATAATCCTTTTCTTTACATATCATTCATGTTAGGACCCAACCCATCCCAAGAGGAGTGTAGAGTTGTTCCTTTGGCAAAGAAAGCTAACTGTGAGCAAGCCCTAGGCAAGCCCCGGTGCATTAACCCTGTTTTAAAATTTTTATTTTATCGCTATGTATTGTATAGCTAATGTACTGTACATTAAGTTGTAGGAGTTGTTTGGAACCTTAGGATGCATGATAGTGCCTATTGAGTATATATTGGTACAGGTAACTCGATGTAGAGCTAGGCTATGAGTTCTAATAAACCTGAGACCGGACGGGGATAAAGTATAAGAGGGTTTGAGAAGGCAGGGGCTTCGCGGTGGTAGCCCTGTCTGTGTCGGTTAAGGACCGATTCGAGTGTGGCCCTGTTGAGCAAGTTTGAACAGTACCGAATGCATACTGGGGACATGAGACCCAGTAAACTGATGTAGGTCAATACCGTAGTGGTTGAACATCTCCCTACCACTCTTTCGACGGGGTAGTAGAGAAAAGGCTTGGATCTAACCATAGATGCACCCGGCGTGGTGATCGCATGGAAGACCATGTGCTTAGGAGGGTAGGCCTCAGGCCGATACTATAGTATTGCTGTGAAAGGTGGCCACGTGCGGCTTCTAGGAAGCGCGTATGTGTTGTGTATTTCAGGTTTTTCTCAGCTGGTGTAAATCGATTATAATCACTGTTCTTCACAGTAACGAGTATCGCTTGTTCACTGTGTCATGTCGTAGTAGTAATGTACTCCCTCTGTTTTCAAATTGTTTCCTTTTTCACCAACACACTTCCGCTCGCATCTTTGTCACTTTCCATACACAACCTCTCCTTCACATACACCCTTTCCTATTTCTAATGATAATTAATTAGGAATGGAGGAAGTACATAAACCTAATTAATAATATGAATTGTTTGCTTAGTTCATAGGCAATTGCTCGGTAACCATGTTTGATATAGTTATAGAGCAAACTAAATTTACCTTCTATGAACCTAATCTACCGCTAAAACTTGAATATAAGAATTCACTATATTAGCGTTGGTTTTGCAAATGGCCATCTCATGTGAGTCAGCCTCATCATATCCTTGGAGTCGGCTGTAGTTGGCCACGTTGACGGGTAAGACTTGCTGAGCATTTGAATGCTCAGGGCTTAGCTCTCTGTGGTTTTGTGTGCAGGTGGTCTCTCTCCCTCCTCTGAACCAACTGGCAGAAGCCACCTCGAAGGTGGCTATGTCTGTTCGGAGCCCTACTCGTCGCGCTGCTGTTTATGTGCTGCTAGAGGATGCATTGTATGGGTTCGATGTCATCTTATGCATAGTCTGCAAGAGATCCTAATTTAACTCAGGTTTTGCTCCTGCGCATTCAGAAATCTTGGTTTTATGAACTTAAGCAACAGTTTGTAGTATATTTTATCGTGCTTGAGCAGTACTGTTAGTCCTCGCTTCGCCGAGTGATACTCGATAAGATCCTGTAGTCGATGGATCGTCTCTTCTGTGAGACGGTCTGTCACAACTTATATGTATGCTTTTATAATAAAATACAAAAAGAATTGACTGGCTTTGGGATTCATTCACCATAGTTCTCATTAGTCCAATCAATGTTAGTAAAACAATTTTGTTACACAGAGACAATGCCTTCAAACAATAAATATGTAGCTCCTACCTGTATGATGCATCATCTACTTCAAAAACATGTGGACTCAAACTCCCCTAATCGGACACCCTTGTATTGCTCCATCATGTACTCATTGTACAGGTGAGCAGCCTTGTAAAGAGATCGACAGCAATCAAGATGCTTCCAGTGTATATCTATCGCAACAAAGACATGAAAGGCTGTTGTAAAAAACAGTCCAGAAAGTGCCGAAACAAAAGTAAATGTGTTTATTATCTATGTCATGGAAACCAATGGGTATGAGCTCATCAGTGATGACTTATCATGTTCAGTATGAGAGAATAAAAAAGTTCCAATGACTGTTGTCTTAGGGATCTAAAATAATCACTGTGCCATTGGTAAAAAATCATGTCTGATCACCATTTAATTTTCTCGATCCCTTATTATCTATGGAAATCACCATGTGCTTGCATACTTAATCTGTAACAAGTTCCACATTACTTTTAGTGGACAAGCAAGAACTGACTTACAAGTAAGTTCAATTTTACACAGTAATCCTAGTGTTCTGGTTAACTTGTGTGTGCTTATTGGAGCCTTATCTCCAATAAAGGAGGCGGATGGAAATAGTAAATGAAGCATAGGACTTTGTATTTATTGGAGAGAATGATTAATTGTATTACCTCTGAGATTGTACATGTACATACATAGGCAAAGGAGGCGGCACCCAATGGGCCAGCCCATATACAAAGACCATACATGATAATTATGTGCTAACACTCCCATGCAGACTGATTAGCAGCTTCACGGACAGGCTGGAACGAAACTCGTGAAACAATGATGTTGGGAGGCTCTGGTAAAGACGTCGGCATACTGTGACTATGTCGGAACATGTAGTACGTGGACATGGCCAAGGGCTACACCGTCGCGGATGAAGTGTAAGTCAATCTCAACATGCTTGGTCCACTAGTGCTATATGGGATTGGTAGACAGATACACTCTGCTGATGTTGTCGCAATAGAACAATGTCGCTTGGCGTAGAGGGTGGTGAATCTCCTAAAAAAACTGGCGCAACCAGGAAGCATCGGTGGCCACAGCTCGATATTCGGCCTCTGCACTGGACCTAGACACCGTGTGTTGGCGCTTCTAGGACCAAGAAACAAGATTATCACCAAGGAACACAGCATAGCTGGAAGTCGAGCCGGCAAGTGTCAGGTTGAAAGGATGAAGTGACCGAGAAAGGGGAGGGTTGAATCGGGCATTAACACTACTAAAACTTTTCAACTCTTCCTACTCTCTAGCAAACTAACAAGCAAATCCTAGCAAGAGAACAATTAAGCAAGAAAGCAAACAAGCTAGGATACCACTAGGCACAAAATTTAGCAAGGATAACTAAAGGAAGAACAACTGTCAAGCAAGTAAGCAAGTCATTCGGCACAAGAGCCACCAAGAGGAATCAAAAAGTACATATAACTCTGCTCAACATGTAAGAGATGCGAAAAGTAAAGGGAGCGTTAAGAGAATGCTCAATGATTTTCCTGATGTCTCGCAAGGTGGCATCTTCCTCTAATCCTTGTGGGACCACTCCTATCGGAGTACCGGTAGCTCCTGCCATTTTCAAAATGGTGCTCTCAAGGGTATGCTTCACTCCAGGAGTGAAGTCACCGGTGATCCTGGCTATAGCGAACAATACCCTCTCGCAACAGCAATCCTACAAGGCTCGGGCGCTCCCTCTTGGTGTCCTTTGAAACCGCTCACAAACTTGATGTCGTCTTCCACAGTCCCTTTAGAAGCTTAGACAACGACACCTTTTTTTCTCGAATGTGCAAGAGAATAGACAACGACACCTAACATTGGGTTCTTGATACCGGTTGCACTCAACACATGACCGGCAATTATAAGATGTTTACCACCATCAAGATAGATGAGGATAAAGATAAGGTGACGTTTGGTGATAATTCCCAAGGAAGAATCAAGGGGTTGGGCAACGTCACCATCTCTAATGATATCCATTTTTAGTGTCATGCTAGTGTAAGTCTTGAGCTTCAATCTTCTCTCGGTTGCCCAGTTATGTGACCTTGGCTTCACATGCTTCTTCAATGACAAGGGTGCTGAATTGATCAAAAGTCCTTGATCTCACTTTCAATGGTTTTCGGCACAACAACTTATATATTGTTGATTTCTCTTCAAATGAAGATGCGCCTCAAACTTATCTTATTGCAAAATCTTCTAAAGGATGGTTATGGCATAAGAGGCTTTTCTATATTGGAATGGGACAATTGAAGAAAGTCACCAAGAAGGGTTTGATTCTTAGAACTCAAGATGTCACTTTTGAGAAGAACAAATTGTGTAGTACTTGTCAAGCGGGAAAGCAAGTGGCCACTCTTCCTCCTTGCAAGATCACAATGTCACATCAAGACCTCTTGAGCTTCTTCACATTGATCTTTATGGACCAACTATCTACAAGAGTCTTGGTGGGAATCGTTATTGCACGGTGATTGTTGATGACTTCTCTCGGTATACATGAACTATATTTCCAGAAGACAAGGCCCAAGCTATCACCAAATTCAAGAAGTTTGCCAATAGACCTCAAAACAAATTTGAGGCAAAAATCAAGAAGGTTAGAAGTGATAACAGGACCGAGTTCAAGAATTCTATCATTGAGGAATATTGTGATGATCTCGGCATCAAGCATGAGTTCTCTGCTACTTACACCTCAAAGCAAAATGATGTAGTGGAGAGAAAGAATCAGACTCTTGTTAGAGCTATGTTGGACGAATATGGGAATCAGGAGAGGTTTTGGACTGAAGCTATCAATATGGCGTGCTACAATTCAAACCGTGTCTATCTTCATCGTCTATTGATGAAGATCCCATACGAGCTCTTGGTGGGAAGGAAATCCAATGTGGCCTACTTTCTGGTTTTTAGGTGCAAGTGCTATATCTTCAAGAAGAGAAAGAGGTTAGGCAAGTTTGAGAAGAGGACCGACATTGGTTTTTTTATTGGATATTCCGGTAACTCTAAAGCCTATCGTGTTTTCAATACAACTATCGGATTTGTAGAAGAATCTTGTGATGTGCAATTTGAAGAAACTAATGGTTCTTAAGAGAACAAAGAACTCTATAGTTGTGATGTAGATGATGAACCTTTGGAGGAGGCTATGCGGAAGATGTATGTGGGAGAAGTTCTACCAAGAGAAGATGATCGTTCCACACCTCTGCCAGAAGCTTCCTCCTCGACACAACAAGAGATCACTACATCAACAAACCAAGCTAAAAAATCATCAAGTGTACAAACAACAAAAGATCTACCTCAAGAGACTACTACTCCGAGAAACCAAGGGTCACCTACATCAAGATTTGAAGAAGATTATAGTTTTCTGCTTCGACAACAAGATACCATCATCTCCAAGGAGCAAGCAATTTAAGATGCATAAGATGTCTCTCCATTGCATGCTCCACCGCCTCAAGAAGCTCCAAAGAGGCACAACCTCATTTCTCGAGATCACGGAGGTGACTTCATTCTTGGGAGTCCCTCTCAAGGGTTAAAAGACTAGGAGAAATCAATATAAGCCAAATTATACTAACGACGATGCTGCTAACATTGCTTATGAGAATTTCTCTTTTATGTCTTTAATATCCCAAGAACATTGATGAAGCGGTGAAGGATCATAAATGGATGATGACTATGCAAGAGGAGCTCAATAACTTCGAGAGGAATCAAGTTTGGGAATTGGTGAAGAGGCCGAAGCACAAGAACATCATTGGTGCCAAATGGGTCTTCAAGAACAAGGAAGATGAAAATGGGAATGTCGTGGGGAACAAAGCAAGACTTGTGCTCAAAGGTTACTCTCAACTTGAGGGTGTGGACTTTGATGAGACATTCATCCCCGTGGCTCGACTTGAGTCAATTCGAACCTTACTTGCTTATGCTTCATATTTTAACTTCAAATTATACGAAATAGATGTGAAGAGTGCATTTCTTAATGGCTATATTAATGAGCAGGTTTATGTTGAGCAACCACCCGGCTTCAAGGATCTCAAGCACCCCGATGACGTCTTCAAGCTAAAGAAAGCATTGTACGGACTCAAACAAGCTTCAAAGGCATGGTATGAGCGGCTAAGAGACTTTCTCACTGATAAGGGTTTCAAAATAGAGAGTATCGATAACACTCTTTACTAAACATGTTGACAATGATCTTTTTTGTTTTCAAAAATATGTGGATGATATTATCTTTAGGTCAACTAATGAAGCTTATAATGTAGAATTTCAAGAGCTAATAGCCAAAGAATTTGAGATGTCCATGATAGGAGAGCTTCATTTGTTCTTCGGATTCCAAGTCAAGCAAATGAAAGGAGAGACATTCATCTATCAAAAGAAATATACAAGAGATCTTCTCAAACATTTCAGAATGGAGGATTCAAAGCCAATCAAAACTACAATGGTCACAAATGGTATTCTTGGCCCGGATGAGAGTGGTAAATTGGTTGATAAAAAGCTTTACCGTTCCATGATTGGTTCTCTCTTATATCTTACCGCCTCTCGTCTGGATATTATGTTTAGTGTGTGCTTGTGCTCGTTATCAAACTAATCCTAAGGAATCTCATCTAAGTGCTGTCAAGAGAACTCTTAGCTACCTCAAGTATACATCAACTATGAGCCTTTGGTATCTAAAATATGGAGGATTTGATCTTATTGGCTACTCCGACTCGGACTTCGCTGGATGCAAAGTGAGTAGAAAAAGTACCTCTGGTGGATGTCAATTTCTTGGAAGATCTTTGGTTGCTTGGAGCTCTAAAAGCCAAAATGCCATGGCCCTCTTAACGGCCGAAGCGGAATATATGACAACCGGTGCTTGTTGTGCTCAACTTCTCTATATGAAGCAAACTCTTATGTACTATGGATTAGTATATAATCAAATTTCACTATATTGTGATGGTGAGAGTGCTATCAATATAGCTCTTCATAAGGGTGATCATGGTCATGCGAAAGATATTAAGGTCAAGCATTATTTCATAAGAGATCATGTGGCCAAGAAGGATATTGATCTTATTAGTGTAAAGACAAATGATCAATTGACCGATATTTTCACAAAGCCCCTTGATGAGAAGAATTTTAACAGGCTAAGAGGAGAGCTCAACATTCTCGATCTCTCGCATTTCACTTGAGTAATCTTCAAACCATAGCATCTTCTTGTACATACTTGTTTACTTGTGTTTGCTTTGTTTTTGTTGTTCTTCTTGTTTTGTAGAACCGTCATCTAACTATTTCAAGATAGCAATGATCTTGGAGAGCTTGGGAAGAATGATTATGGGGTATCCAATGCTAGGAGATGAGGATCATTAGGAGTAAGCTTGCGAGGGGATTTCAATGTGACGGGGGTAATTGTCTTATAGTCCTTCTTCATCATGAGCATGCATCTTTTGTTCTTGTTTATACATTTCTGCGCATCTCACGCATTACATCTATTGTCTTGACATCAAGCACGATTCTATGGGGAATTGCTCATAATCCAATATAGTTTATTGCCCCTAGACATCCTTAAAGTAATTGTGAGCTTCATACCATTGAATCACAATCTTTTGAACTCTAAGGTTAAATCTACTTACGCTGCTCAAAGACTATGGTTCATACATTCCCATGTGAATCACTAACCCCCCTCTTGTTGAAAGAAGAGGAAGTTCCTTGGTTAAATCTTTATAGGAAAGAAACTTGTCGAGAGAGGTATCTTTTCGAGGGGAGTGAGAGTCAAGAGAAGATGAAGGGACAAAAGAAGGATTTCTAGATGAACACTCGGTAATATTGCTCTATACTCTCTTATCCTACATATGGTTTTTCCATTGCACTCTTCTCCTGTGGTATTCCTTTTGTTGATAGATGACAAAGGGGGAGAAGGGTGAGTATTGAATAATGATTGAGAAGAAGAGAAGAGCTGATGAGCAAGAAGGAGAAGAGAAGAATTGACGATCAAGAAAAATTGATGACCAAGAAATTCAAGGGAGTAATCTTTCCTATGAACTCAAAGCTTCCCATTACTATGCCTTTACCCTCTACTTGTCTTGTGGTTATTTCCTATTTGTAGATGACGAGACGAGGGAGTCAAAGAAATGAAGATGGATGAAATCACAATCAACAAGACAAATCAATGCACTTATCGAGAGGGAGTTTAAAGCCAAGGTATAGAATCTTGACAAGAGATAGTAAGAAAACTTGTGCCTATCCAGTCTTTTAAACTTGTCTCGTACTTTCCTTCCTATCTCTTATATCATCTCGATTATTTGTATCATGGATGTCATCAATGACCAAAAAGAAAAAATTGTTAGCTTCATGACCATTGAAGCCCCTCAAAGGTATGAATGATTTTGGTGATTGTATAAGAACCATGAACTAACTCGTTAGATGTAGGTTCATCAACACTATCCTTTGCCTCTACGAGTTGGTTGTTTCAAAGATGTTCGGCTTTCCTGTGTGCTTTCAAGGAAGAAACTTGTCTAAGGCTAAAGATGATCTAGAGCCGTGTGGCTTAGTTTTAGGTCTTGTGTCAATAGGAAAAACATGTACTATTAAGAGAGGTCGGGTCACTCGTCTCGATTTTACAAGAATTAGGCAAACCTGTGGTACCATGCCTGAGGTGCTTGCTTCAATCCATAAAAAGATTTGTTCAGACGACAAATATAATCCGGGTGAGAAGGATCTATATACAAACCCGGAAGGCTGCATGTAGTATATTGTTTCTGTGAGTGTGCCATGGAGGAAAGCTTTCTTTACATCCAGCTAGTGAATTGGCCAATTGTGAGACAATGCCACAGAGAGAACAACCTGAACTGTAGCCGGTTTAACAACCGGACTGAAAGTCTCATCGAAATCTATTCCTCGTCGTTGAGTGAATCCACGAAGAACCCATCTGGCTTTATAGCGATCAAGGGAGCCATCAACAAGAAATTTGTGACAAAAAAACCCATTTACCCTTGACCAGGTTGACGTCCGGAGGTCGTGGAGTATCCATGTGTTGTTGGCGAGAAAAGCATCAAACTCGGCTTGCATTGCATCATGCCAATTGGAATCAGCCATGGTGTCTCGGAAGGGCCGAGGCAACTCAGAGAGCAACGCAGCATGGAGCTGATCAACTGGCTGCACAAGGCCTGATTTTGCTCGGGTCCGCATACTGTGATAATTGACAACAACTGGAAAGTGAACTTTTGAGGTAGAAACGGTGTGGCTGGTACCGCTAGCAACAACCAGTGTGCGAGGCACCGAGGCAGCAGGACTGGCAGCACTAGTGCTTGCCGTAGACGTACTGACGCCACCGGGGATGTGCAGATGCAGGGGCCAGTGCCGTAGGCATGGGCGTGCCAGCGCCCAACCCGGCGGGAGGAGCTAGCGGCGCGGGCGTTGCAGCTACATCACCATGCAGCACAGGCGAGGGCGCATCAGTGCCCAACGGAGGAGCCGGCGTAGCGGATGCAGTGGCTACAGCACAAGGCAGCACAGGACCATGCACGGGATCTATTGGTCCGGATGAAGCAGCACCTGCATTAACAAAACTAGTTCCTTGGGGAACAATAGCAGCATCATTATCACAGAGGAAGTCTAAGAGGGAGGGCGACATAGGGGTGGTAGACATGGCGGCAAAAGGAACGTTCGACTCATCAAACATAACATGGCGTGAGATAATGAGGCGATTTGTGTGGAGCTCAAGGCACCTATACCCCTTGTGTTCCAAGGAATAACCAAGAAAACACATAGGGAGGAGTGAGGGGACAACTTGTTAGGTGCAGTGGCGGACATGTTGGGATAACAAGCGCAACCGAAGACATGGAGATGCTCATATGATGGCGGAGCATCATAGAGAAACTGGTGTGGTGTAGAAAATTTGAGAGTTTTAGTGGGAAGCCGGTTCAAGAGACAGGTGGCTGTATGGAGGGCCTCAATCCAGTAGGCAGGTGGAAGGTTTGCCTGAAAGAGAAGGGAGCGTAAGTTATCATTGATAGTACGGATAGAGCTCTCAGCTTTTCCGTTTTGCTGCAACGTGTAGGGGCAGGACATGCGCAGCATAACACCATGGGTGAGAAAGAACGTGCGGGCCAAGGAACTGTCAAATTATGGACATTGTCGCACTGAACATTCTTGACAGTAGTATTAAATTGTGTGCGCATGTCAGAGAAAAAAATATGAGATGGCAGGGAACATCTTGGATTTTGGGCGAAGCGTAAAGGTCCACATATAATGAGAATAACAAGGTAACACTTGTAACGCGAGATACTAATAATAGGAGATGTTCAAAGATCACAATGTATATGATCAAACTTGTGATGAGCTCTAGAACTAGAAGAACTAAATGGTAACCGCACATGGCGACCTAGTTGACATGCATGACAGAGGTGTTCTAGATCATCTTTTTTGCTGGTGATGGCACTGGAGGCGATAAGCTTGGAGCTTGACGACCAAGGTGTCCGTGATGGTGGTGCCATAATGATGTAGGGGCTGCCACAAGAGCCGTGCTGCTGGTGAAGAGCAGGAAGAACGGGTAGAGATCATCGAAGCTATTGCACCTGTTGATCATGTTCTTGGTGTGCAGGTCCTTCACAGAAAGGCCAAAAGGTTCAAATTCAACGGAGCAGTTATTATCGGTGGTGAAGCGACGAATGGAAATTAAATTCTTAATAATGCTAGGTCAAACCAAAACATTGTTAAGAATTAGAAGGCGGGATGGTGTAAGAATGAGACCCAGTATGAGTAACGGGAAGAAAAGCCGCATTATGACATGATAATGAAGGAATGCAATATGAAGGTAATGAAAGAGTAGAAAGAGTAACATGCTGGGAAGTCATATGAGAACCAGCCCCAGAATCAGCATACCACTCAGAGGGCGTCGACGGCATATTGAGGGTCATAGTGTTGAAAGAACTGGCCAGTGAGGGTCCCACGAGCCACTGTGCAGATGGCAGTGCCAGTTGAGGAGGCGGGTGTGCTGCAAACTGCTGCAGTGGTGCAGACGGGACTCCCACATAGTACGGTCTAGGATGGCCGTATGATGGAGAACCATAGGCGCCATAGGGGGTGACCATGAACGCCGGCGGAGGATGTGGCGCACCAGATGCGGTGCAATCATAAGGCCCCGCATCTGAAGTGTCCCCGTCCAAGGGTTGGCAAGAGTCGGTGCAGGAAAGCCGACATGGACAGAGTGACCTCCGTATGGGCCATTGTCAGCGGGGTTAGAGGAACGACCACCATGGCCTCGGCGGCAGTTGTTGTTGTTGTTGTTGGGCGGGCCTCCAGAGTGCGTTGGCACAGGAGCACGGCTTGGTGCACGCACAGGCACAGGACCGGCAGATAGCGGCGTCGGGGTAGCATGCGCAGTGATCAGCGCGGAGGGCAGTGACGGTGGCGCAGCCTTAAGCTCGATCTCTTCCAACAGCAAATGAGTGCGGGCTTCATCAACGTCGGGAATGGACGAAGCATCTTCAAATTGGACGAAATTTCCCTTGAGGCCACGTAGAAGTGTAAGAACCATTTGACGGTCACCGATGGTACCCCCAAAATCGCCACCCCTCACGTGCAGCTCCTGTAGGGCACAAACGTGAAATAGAAGTAGGCTACAATTAATTTTAATAAATCGTGCCCGACAGGATTTGAACTTGAGACCTCTGGCTCTGATACTATATTAGAGAGAATGATTGATTGTATCCCTCTTAGATTGTACACGTACATAATATAGGCAAAAGGGGTGGCACCCAATGGGTCAGCTCATATTCAAAGACTATACATGATATTTATGTGCTAACAATATTAACTTATAGAAAGTAGAGGAAATAGCAAAGTTAGTCAAATTAAGCACTACCTTGAGCAAGTTGTTCGATTCCTGCTTTGTGGAGAAAGAATTCAACTATCCAGTAGCTAGTGGTCTAGCCCCAGCATGCTGTCACGAAGCCCCTGCCGGCCTGGCTGTCTGTGCAGCCGCACACGCACACTGCCCCAGTCGCCGCCTGCAGTGTCGATATTTTGCCTGGACAGTATAAGCACTGACATAAGGTGTCTTTGTTTCAAGGTTTGACCCACTAATGCGTATTTTGCATCCATATACTCAAATGAACCAAAAAAAAAAAAAGCGGAAGGATCGAGATCAATGAGTTCCATGCATCAAACAGATGGTTGAAACTGAACTGACCTCAGACCAAGTGTTAGATTACATTAAAAACCATGTTTCACATGTCCAATCAGGATTTAGCTATTACTACCTGCCTAACAGTAAGTACCCTAACAAATATGACGAAAATGAAATTGTTTTACAAAACCTCAGTGAGTAAATTACATTCTCGATAACCAATTCAACCAGATAACCAGAAGTAAATTTTTTTTACCATTATTATGATTGCAGCACCAAAATGCCTATTCAACCAGATAACCAGAAGCAATTTTTTACCAGATAGCAAAAAGCCATTTTTTAGTTACAGAGCAACAAATGAACAAATAAGACCTGTCCAAGTTGAAAATGGAACTGATCTCAGAAACAATGTAAGGCAGCCACAATTCTGAACCTCTGGTTTCCATTTGATCCTCGCAAAAGTACTGACTAACTGAACATCACCCCTAACAGGTGGAACTTGTTTTTGGCAGGCTAGAACTCAACAGTACACGACTACTTCCAAGTAATCTTCTACTGCTCTCCTATTATGTGTAGCACTAAACTGTTTGGTAAGGGGCCATTCGATTGGAATTGGGGAGGAATGGGAAGGATTAAATCCTGACCTATCTTGTGAGGGAATGAATCCTCATCAATCCAGTCGATCCACTCTCACGGTTGGAAATAACCGAACGGACCCTAAGTTGGAATGTTCAGTCACTGAACATGTGAGTTCATCAGTTATTAGCAGTTTAGCACCATGCCGGAGGGATTAATGCTCTATGGACTTCACAACAGCAGCAAATTATCCCACCGGGGCAATAATACAAACAACTCACGTGCATTTGCGAGAGTGATCACGCAGGTTGAGGAAGGTGCGGCGGTGATGGCCATGGCGCAGATCCTGACTCATCCTCCTCCGATCACTACGAGGCCGGGAGGAGATCGAGTCGGCGCTGCACCTCTGGGTCGGCGGTGATGGCCATTCGCTCTTTGGGCATCCGAGAGCGCCTCCTGAGTGCTGGCGAGGATCGAGGTTGGCGGACACCTGGAGCCAACAGGGGCGTGGATCCATTGCTCATGTGGGCCGCCGAGGCTCGTCCCAAGTGCGACCTTGAATGGGGTCGTGGGTGACGGCCGGACATGAGCTGGTTCGGGCACCTGTGCCCAGAGAGGGATAGAAGAACGAGTACGCAGCACCTGCGAGCGATGGCAGGCCACGGTGGAGCACGCTGAGGCGGAGGCTGGGTTGGGCGGGTGTGCCCAGCGACAGGGAGGCGGCGTGTGGGTCATCCGACGGCTATCATAGCGACTCCACCTTTCCTGCCTGCAACATATCGGACGGTTCTGGCATCACCTGACGAAAGTGCGCTGGGGAAGACGGAGAACACGGCGGCACCATTGATCATAACCACCGGAACTTGCAGTGACAGAGCTCCGGCGTTCAAAACTCGACATGTCAGGGATAAAAATAAACCTGAACAAGGAGAATCTAACCGTGCTGTAGAGCGGCGTCAGTTGTTGCCATAGGATGGTGCGCGGCGTTGATTGTCAGTAGACACTCTAAAGGCGGACAAACGCTCTGGTGCGTGGCCACGAAGCTATGCGTGAGTCCAGCGGTTTGTTGCCAGGCAAACTCGATGGTGTTGAAATCGAGAGAGCCGTAGAAATCATGAAATCCTATTAGCGACCCAGACGCCGGCCGGTGAAATCGGTGAATTCCGTTTGAGCGTGACGCGAGTACGGACGCCCCCTACGAAAATATGTAAGTAAGTTGCTTTTACTGAATAATTTTTGGGTAAAAAATTGGTTTTTTTGCTGAACCCTCTCGTGGTTACTGTCTTTAGGAGTAGTATTTACTTTTCCAGTAGGACTTGTCCCTGTCTTTTTAGTAGAAATTGGATAGAACTTATTATCTGTAGCAATTGCTAATTGGATATCTAAAGTATCCACTGCTTTGTTTTTCTTTTGTTGCTTCTTAATTAGTCAGTATATTAACTTTTGCTATCAATGTTTTTAACATTTCGCATTTATAAGACATGAACAATACCTAGATACAATTAAGAATAAAGTTAGTAAATTTTGAAGATAGCTAATGAATTAATTATGATAGTTTTACATTTCTTTACAGCCAATAACAAGGAAATGTCACAACCAGTGAGATGGATGCACATGAGTAAATCATCTAATGAGTGGCAAAAAGGCTTAGAGAAATTTTTGCAATTAACGCTTGAAGGTGCATATAATGGAGAAACTGCACCCTGTCTTTGTGCAAGATGTCGTAGGTTGAACTATAAAACATGCAATGAGATTGAAAGCCACTTGATTTGGAGACGTTTGATGAAAGTTTTGCTCAGGAGGCAGATCATTGTGAAGATTCTGGTGAGGATAACTTAACACAGGATTTGGTGATGAAGATATGAATCATGATGGTCCTGTAGTCTGTAATCTGATATCCTATTTTATTGAGGGTGCTACCCATGGAGAGATCAGAACTAATCATGAAGAGGCTGATGCTTATGGCAGAGGGGCATTCAGTATTGACAATGTTAGTTCCATAGATGGTAATAATTAAGAGCCAAATTGTGCTAAGGTATTTTTTCATTCTTAAAGGAGGATGAGGAGTTGTACCGAGGCTTAAGGAAGCAACTAAGTTATCTTTCATTGTTATGCTTTTTCAGATTTAAGTGCACGTTTGGGTTCAACAATAAGGCATTGGAGGGGATGCTTCATTACTTCATTCGTTGTCTCTCTTGCTCCCTAAAGGCCATTGTATTCCAAAAACTCTGGAAAAGGTGCAAAAGGTTGTTCGGGAGCTTGGACTTGACTACCAAAGGATAGAAACGTGCATCAATGATTGTATGTTATTTTGAAAGGAGTATTCCCATATGAGTAAGTGTAAAATCTGTGGTGAAGAAAGAAAATTGGTGGTTCTGGTCAGATAGATGAGGCAAGTTTTAGTGGTACAACGAAGAAGCGTGTTCCACGTAAAATACTACGGTATTTCCCACGTACACCTCGGCTACAAATGATGAGGACATCTTCTCATTGAATACACACAACACTCCACCTAATAGAGATGATCCAATCACAGGAGCTCGTGCACGACAACTGAATTTAGAGGTGAGCTCATTCTTAAACACATGTCTTCTTTTCTTTGAGAATAGATTGCTACCTAATGACTTTAGTGTGATTAGTAATATTGGAGAGGGTCAATGAAAGCATGAATAAGGACTCGGAGATGATCAAAATTAGCAAAGCACATTGAACACCAGCGGAGATTCAATCCAACTTAGAGTCGAGTTGCCCAGAGTTTCAGAAGCAGTTTGCACTAAAACGTACGCCTAGGTAGCATAT